>CAJHQP010002477.1:0-85248 GCA_905132765.1 Moricandia arvensis
ATGTCTTCGACCTACAAGCTCAATCACACTGTACTTCATTCTTTCTCTCCTTCCTCTCTGCTCTGTTTCTCTTTCCTCTGCTTTTTGCTTGTGTTTTTCTTCTTAATTTGAGATCTTTAGAGCTAATTTCTAAAAAAGATCTTCTCTTTACTGATTGCCTGAAGTTTTAATTTACTGAAACTGGTTCAGAAATTGAGAGACTTTTCTTAATTTATCTCTTGAGCTTGTAGTGATCAGAGTGTTCTTTGCTCTGTCTATTGTCAAAGCTCATGTTTTTCAAACAGAACATTGTTAAAGTATTGGGTTTTTTTCTCTCTCTCTCGGCAGGATTCATTGGGCAATGGAGATGCTAACAAATTGCGATCAAACCCAGAAAAGGGTTTCAGTGATTTGTCTCAATCAGAGAAAGCTGTGCAGGAGCTTCTTATTCACAGACTCCTATGCAGGCTTCTGATGATCATCTCATTGAGTTCTCTGAAGCTTTGAGAAGTATGCTTTCAATCAAAAAGCTTCATACTTTTGTCATTATGACTTACTTGGTATCTTTTTGTTTTGTAGCGGTTGCAAAGGCTCTAAGAGGATCTGCTGAAGGAAAGGCATTGGCTCAAGCTGAGGCTGCCTGAATGGAACGCAGATATGAGTTGGAAAGGTCTAAGAACCTTGACTTGCTGCTACGTCAAGGTTTTCTAACTAACTAGCTTTGAATCATTTACTCTCTCCAGTTCCAAGTGACCTCACCAATGTGTTTAAATAACATAGTTTTCTGGCTTGTATCACAGGACCATCAATGGTGTGTGTGCTGATGAATCTAATAGCATGGAGATGGATCATAAAGCAAAGTCTCCCCGGCTTCATGTTCCGGAAAATGGGAAATCAGCAAGGTATGCCTTGGAGCGTATTTGTGCTCATGAAGTGCTCCAAGATTGTGAACCTAACAGTCCTATTGGATTAAACAACAAACTGAGGCGAAAGGTAATATAATATAGTGGTACAGATACTGCTGCTTATGTCTTGTTAGTAGGCAAAGATCTAGCAATATTGTTTTTGGCCTTGCACATTCTGTCAGCACTCAGCAGACGTAGAACATCAATATAGATAAATATTGTGTATCTCAATACTTTTGCATTCAAAACTCTCTCCTGTTTACTTCCACGTTTGCATATACTGTACTTACATTTTCGACGTTGATGCAGGCATCGTTTAAGCCTTTCATGGGATGCAAGGGGCAGGCTAATGATCAACACAAGAAAGAGATCGTCTTCCTTTGAGAGTGGTAATATCACTACAGCAGACCGCAGTAGTAAAACAGGTACCAACTATTAATGTTTCATCTCTCTATTCCTTTTATTATCAAACTGTTGCTTTTGGTTCCCAAATTAACGTAAAAAACTTGTAATATTCATTCAGATTTCACTGACATGGGAGACCAGTCCGCAGAATGTTATGATTTTCACTAAACCTAATTCAACCTCTGTACAAGTTCTCTCTGTGGAAATGGTCAGGTTAGTATTCATACTTTTGCAGTCATTTTCTCAACTATTTCAGAAACCATAGGATAAGTTTTAGTACTTCTCTCTGAATGTCTGTTGGAAGGTGAAAGTGTTGCTTAAGATGAAGTAAACGTATTTTGATTTCAGATGGTTGAGAGAGCAAAAAGGACTAAATGTTTACGTGGAACCACGAGTGAAGGCAGAATTATTATCGGAATCAAGTTCCTTCGACTTTGTACAAACTTGGGAAGATGGTAAGATCTGATATATGCTACTACAGCTCAATATTTTCCTGTCTGAAGATGAGTTTTAAAAGCTTGGAGACATGTATATGAAAGCTTCAATTGATCATTTGTTTATGCAGACAAAGAAATTTCACTTCTACACCCAAAGGTTGACCTTGTTATAACTCTTGGTGGGGATGGCACAGTGCTATGGGTAAAGTCAATCTCACTCTCAAGGTTATAATAAGTAACACATACGATATAACATGGAACATCTTAACGATTACAGGCAGCATCTATGTTTAAAGGACCAGTGCCTCCAATTGTTCCATTTTCCATGGGGATCTCTTGGATTCATGACTCCTTTCCGTATCCTACTCATCTTTTCGTTTAGCAGTTTCTTTATAAGCATCAGTTAATTTTGCCAGTCTTTTCTTAACTCTTATGATACCAGACAGTGAACAATACCGAGAATGTCTTGAAGCAGTTTTGAGGGGACCAATCAGTATAACACTAAGACACAGGTTGCAGTGTCACATTATCAGAGATAAAGCAAGGCATGATTACGAGACAGAGGAGAACATGCTTGTTCTGAATGAAGTTACCATCGACCGTGGGATATCTTCTTACCTCACAAACCTTGAATGCTATTGTGACAACTCATTTGTTACATGTGTGCAAGGTGATGGACTAATATTATCTACTACATCTGGTAGCACCGCATATTCACTTGCAGCGGGAGGGTCAATGGTCCATCCACAGGTAATATACCCGGTTCAGTGAGCTCATTCTTTTGTTGCTCAACAGCCATGTGCTTAGATTAAAGACAATAATTCTAAACTTGATGTTTTGCAGGTTCCTGGGATCTTGTTCACACCTATCTGTCCACATTCTCTGTCCTTCCGCCCACTGATATTACCGGACCACGTGACAGTGAGAGTGCAAGTGCCATTCAACAGCAGAAGCTCTGCGTGGGTATCTTTTGATGGGAAAGGCCGGAAACAGCTTGAAGCAGGAGATGCACTGGTGTGTAGCATGGCTCCATGGCCTGTCTCAACGGCTTGCCAGGTCGAATCCACTAATGACTTCCTACGCAGCATCCACGATGGTCTTCACTGGAACCTAAGAAAGACCCAATCTTCTGATGGCCCTCGTGACACTTGAACAAATTTATCCAGGACTTTCTTTTAAAAACCATATACACATAGTCCTGATATCTATCTGGTTGTATCCATTGTTGGTTGTAAAGGAAACGTAGCATGTAGCTGTTATGAGCAATAATTCTGTTAATGTGATGATCAAAGTTAATGAAACAAAGATATTTATGTTCCCCCTCACTCTCTAATTCTGTGATATGCATCAACATCATCATCATCATCACCACTTGCACTGCCATGGATTTCTTGATCGACTACTGCTCTGCTTTTCTTTCGTACTGTTCCTCCTGACGCTTTTAATGACTTTGCCTTCTCTACCTGCAACTCCAAGGCTTTCTCTGATGGTTTTCTTTTCCTCTCCACCCATTTCTTCTACAAAAGAGAGTCAAATGTATTAGTCAAGAAATCATCTAAATTTGTGGCATAACACATCATAGATTCATACATCCATCTACAATACTAATCTAGAGACCAGACATCTATTCTAGCAGAGTTCATGCATTTTACGAGTGAATTTAATTTGTCTTTTTTCATATTGTAGTTGTTATGATCTTTCTTACCATCAGTTAAACACAATGATCAACCATATGTGCTTTAGTACCAATCCTAACTCATGGTGTAACATCCCCAAATGCGGCGCATTAAACTCCTTGTAGTTTTAAAAAGAAGTCCATTTGCAAAAGGTCCAAAAGGGGAAAACCCTAGTGTTACATTTCTCTTTTGTTATAAATATGAGAGTTCTCGCCGGCCATCACCTCCGAGATCACCACAGGCGCCGGCCATCCTCCTCCTTCGTCTCTGACTTTCTCTCTCATTTGCTCTCTTTCGTAGTTGTTCCTTAGATCTACACAGTAAGTCTCAGATCTACATCTCTTTCTTCTTCTTACTTTCAGCGGTTTGTCACTAGAGTGACATATCTGATTCCTAATCCCTTTCCTTATCTTTCGTTGAGTGTGCAACTCCAGATCTGTGGTTTTGTGGCTGCGTTCTTCTTCTTCTTCTAGATCTGGTTTTGTGTCATCTTGTAAGGCGAAGGTGAGGACTAGGTTGTGAACCTTTCTCATGTTGTATAATACCTCAAGAGTTAGTCCTTTGTTAATGTTGATCTAGGTGTAGTTGTGGGTTGTCTTGATGTGAAGGAAAGCATGTTGATTATTGATGTGAGTAAAAGAACCTAGAGCATGATAGGTTGTTAAAGGGTAACCGGTTGTGCGATAACAATGAATGATGATAAGGATGAATGATGATAAGGATGAATGATGGTAAAAATGAATCTGGTTAAAGTTGAATGTTGATAAGATTAGGTCCTTATGACGCCGTCTAGGAGATATGAGCTTGTATCGTATTGTGACGAGAGCGGGTTTGGCGAGTGCCGGTTTGGCAAAAGATATAAATGATAAGTAATGACGAGTTACTAACGAGAATGAATGAAGTATGAAATGAGAAGGAGAAACGAGAGTGAGAATGGTGAAGTCGTGGACTAGAGATTCAAGGGAATCTTGTTTGATGCATGTTTGGTTGATATTAACTTTATGACTTGTGCTTGATTTGTTATGTGATTTGAGATGAGTTCGTAGGTTCCTAGAACCTACCCTCACTGAGTAATCCCAATTTCTCATCCTCGTTCTTGCAGGTATGATCGAGGAGGTACAGGAGTAGAAGTTGGGATGGCATTTCGTATCGTTTTAATAGTTTTCACTACGATTTCTTAAACTATGTTTATGTTATTCAGTTTTCATTTAGTTTAGTTACTTGTAAGACTAATTGAGTTGAAATAAAGAAAGTATTAGAGTGAAGGGAAGTGTTGTTAAGGTTGAAAGTAAGATCCTAGGGACAAGAATGTTACAATTGGTATTAGAGCAAGGGTTAAATCCATTCGGTGCTGTCTCAGGTGGGTATGTATAAGAGTGTTTTATATCCGAGTTTCAAAGTGTTTTCAAACTTTTTAATAAATGAAGATTTTCAAAAGATTAATAAAAGGCACCATTCGGACCGAAGCTCCTCGCTTACTCGATCAGGTTAACGAACTCTTTTGTAACCGGAATTTGACACGTCAATCGTTGTATCATGATGCCACCAAAGAAGGCCAAGGTTACCTCGACAATGAGCACCGCCCAAAGAGCAGCTCAACGTGCCGCTAGAGCTGAATTATGTGATAACAATTTGAATGGAAGTTGTATCGAAGTAGATCCAAAGTTAAGAGAAACATCAAGAGAGGCTCCAAAGAAGAGTCAAGTTGTTGTGGATGTTGCAGTCTTGGAAGAGTTGCAGATGTACCGAGAGGCCTACCAAGGGCGAATGTCATGGAGTGGTGTTCCAATAGGATTTGGAGCCACACAACCACCAAAGAAAAACACCATGAACTATCCACCTCCACCACTGCATGTGTGAGTACAAGGAGAATGACCCTCGTATTGGGACATGATTAAACACATGAAGAACATGCAGACATAACTCTTCAGTGGAGGGACGTATGCAATTGCTGCTGATAATTGGAGGAGGCAGTTGGTTAGAAACTTTGACTCAGCTAGGTTCCCGCCGGAGTTCCGCAAGGACTTGGCTTTCCACCATCTAAAGTATGATGCCCTAGTGTGGTGGGAAGGCATAGTGGAAGACGCGGAAGGACATCACGATTTGACTTGGACATATTTCCTTGAAGAATTTAACCAAACCGAAAGCCCTTGTTAGAAAGGAGGGCCAATTCTAAGATATAAAACAAAGAACCCGGAGTGTGAGAGAGTATGGCGAAGAGTTTAACAGGCTGAGAAGGTTCGCGGGGCATCACATGGGAAGGAGTGAATTGATACGACGATTCCTGAAAGAAATGAGGATTGAGCTCAAGAACAGTTGTAACATCCGAGAATACCACAACATAAACGAGCTAATCGGAAAGGCATCGGAACAGGAAGCCGGGCTGGAAGAAGAGCGTAAGCAAGCTAAGAGCGTGCATGCCACAACTGTGAAAAGGACTTAGGAAACCTTAAGCGCAGAAACCGTAGGTCCATCTAAACAATGGTGAGAAAGGTGTGGAAAGAAGCACTTAGACGAGTGTTGACATGGGAAGTGTTTCCGATGCAAGCAGCTGGGAAACCTTAAGAAGAATTTCCCTTTTAGACAACAACCGGATACTAGATGTTTTCGCTACAGGCGTCAAGGTCATATAACAAAGGATCATAGAGTTCATAAGATGAGAGTAGTAGATGAAATATTACCACCACCCAAGAGACAAGTATCAGGACCGATGGTCTTTATTGTTGTGGATCATGAATGAGCGGAACCGATCACGGTATGTATTTATGTATAACTTCTTGCATTAAAAGAAAATAGATTAGTGGAAGTAATGTGCACCTAGTCTAGCCGTGTAATTCTAGCGTGTTATTCGAGATCGGTAGTGGATAGACAAAGTAACTGCCCACACCTCATTAGAACAACATATAGTTTGGTGATCTTAAAGTTATTTAGTTCTTAGACCTTCAAAAAGTTCTAAAAAATTGAGGCTACAAGAGTCGAGTCAGTCTCGCCAGAGAAAATGACAACCATGGGAGTTTGGAGATTTGCCAACGATGAGAAGATCTTAGAGACATAGACGTCAGGTCTTAATGGATTGTGCCAGAGCATGTGTCCAATTCTTCGATAGGAGTGCAAAGATTACCTTTAATTAAACAAGGACCAGGAAATCGATCTTTACTATATTGGCATGCATACCATTGGGCGTATACACAAATGGAATTAGAAGTTGCAATGTTTAGTTATTGGGAGAACCCGAGTACTCTGTTTCGGATTCGAAAACAGTTCTGAGAGATCTTTTTTCCATTTGTAAGATACATGAGCAAAATAATCAACCTATTGATATTAAAAACCCCAAAATATTTTTTCGATGTATCATTTATGGGTCTAATGGAATTCATAGGTATAGGAAGAAGCCCTTTCAAATAGAGATTTTTTTTTGGAAAGTTTCACCTTTGTGACGTGTTAGTGCAAGAGGACAACCATGGGCTGAAATTCATGGACTTGTTACACACTTCAATTCAGGAACTGAGTGAGTGTCCCAAGTGATGATGATCCAAAGTAAAAGATCTTAGGTAAAGTTCCATAGTTACAATATTCAACACATTCAGGCGATGCAAATATGTGGCAGGACTGGAAAAAGAACTATCCTAGTATGAAATGAGGAGGGTTGTTATTTCATAAATTTCATAATAGAGGCGTGATAGTCGATAAAGGAGGAACAGTGAGTTCATAGTGGATTACTGCAAGAGATACATGTGTTACAATGCAAACAATACGTGATAATTATGGATTTCATTATTGGATCGCCAAGGACATGGTGATAAACGTATGCAACGTGAAAATGTATTTAGTTGGTATTGGATTGTTAAGGTATCTACCATTAGTTGACAATGTGTACGATAATAACTACAACGCAAGCATTGGGACGATTGTTCGAGCTTGTATGTTGAGAAAATCTTGGAAATCCTTATGCTTAAAACCAAAGTGGGGGGAGAAATTGGTCGTAGATCCGGAAGTGACACAAGAAAACATCTAAACAAGTGGAACTACTTGGTGTGGAGCTGAAGTAAACACATCATCATCAAATGATAGAAACAACAAGTGTTGTACGGGTTTGGAATATGCATAGGGATGCATGATATATGACGATGAGAAAGTTAATGAAAGTGATATGGAACGTTAGTTAGAGACATTAATGTTATGGTACATGAGATCGTTCGTGACTATGAGAGGACTGACGAGGTGGCATGACGGTGGGAATGCCACAACGGATGTCTCATTTCACCAAAGTTATGTGTCATGGTGTATCAGTGTATATTAAACATGTTGAGTTGTATACAACAAGAAAGCGATAGTTCATGGGAAAGGAAACAGAAGATGTTGGTTTAATAGGAAAGGGATGGGATTTAAAAGGACATTTGGATCTCTACGAGAATCAGTGAACCGAGTTGGTTACGGGAACCAGTGAATTGCAAGTGCAAAGTTGTTTATGAGGATTAATGGATCTGTCCAGGTTTGAGATGTTTTTCTTTAAAGTTTCGACACACAGAATTCGGGTATGAATTCCCAGTAAGTGGGAGAGAATTGTAACATCCCCAAACTCGGCTCATTAAACTCCTTGTATTTTTAAAGAGAGGCCCATTTTCATAGGCCCAAAAGGGAGAAACCCTAGGGTTCCCTTTATCTTTTGTTATAAATATGAGAGCCCCCTTCTCATTTTCTCATCAGAGATAAATAGAGCGAATCTCTGCAGAGATTTTCCGGAGACAAGAAACCCTAGCCGCCAGCCGTCACCCCCGAGACCACCACCAGGGCCGGCCATCCTCCTCCTTCGTCTCCTACTTTCTCTCTCCTTTGCCCTCTTTCATAGTTGTTCCTTAGATCTATACGGTAAGTCTCAGATTTACATCTTTTTTTCCTTTCAGCGTTTTATCACTAGGAGTGACAGATCTGATTCCTAATCCCTGTCCACATTTTTGTTGAGTGTGAAACTAAAGATTTGTGGTTTTGTGGCTGTGTTCTTCTTCTTCTTCTTCTAGATCCGGATCTGTGTCATCTTGTAAAGAAAAGGTGAGGACTAGGCTGTGAACCTTTCTCATGTTGTATAATACCTCAGGAGTTAGTCCTTCGTTAATGTTGATCTAGATGTAGTTGTTGGTTTGTCTTGATGTGATGGAAAGCATGTTAATTGTTGATGTGAGTGAAAGAACCCAGAACATGATAGGTTGTTAAAGGATGTGTGATATCACTGAATGATGATAAGAATGAATGATGATAAGGATGAATGATAGTAAAAATGAATCTGGTTAAGAGTGAATGTTGATAAGATTAGGTCGTTATGACGATGTCGATGAGACATGAGGTTGTATCGTAGTGTGACGAGTGCCGGTTTGGCGAGTGCAGGTTTGGTGAGTGCCAGTTTGTCAAGAGATACGAATGATAAGTAATGACGAGTTACTAACAAGAATGAATGAAGTATGAAATGAGAAGGAGAAACGAGAGTGAGAATGATGAAATTGTGGACTAGAGATTTAAGGGAATTTTGTTTAATGCATGTTTGAATGATATTAACTTATGACTTGTGCTTGATGCGTTATGTGATTTGAGATGAATTCATAGGCTCTTAGAACCTACCCTCACTGAGTAATCCCAATTGCTCAGCCTTCCTTCTTGCAGGTATGATCGAGGAGGTGCAGGAGTAGGAGTTGGGATGGTGTCATCTTCAAGAGACGTTAGCCTCTTTGTCACTTTTATCTCGAGAAGGCAATAACACTCACTAGCTCATGTTCAAATTTATATATTCATAATTATTTTGAATATCAACTTCGAACGTTTAACCAATATGTCATAAATCCTTAAATATATAGCTATGAGCTGTCAATATAATTTCAATGAGTATAATCATGCTTGTTTATTTTTTTTTTAAAAACTTATTTAATTTACATAGGACTTCAATGATATTATCCAGATGTTTAGTTTACCATCTCAATTTGATATGAAAAAAAAATTATTTTTGAAATGAAATAATCAAATAACATTTGAGATTTGCGCTTGCGTGGAATAAATATTAATTATGTATACAAATTATTTATACATACTATTATTTATTTTGTGTTCGTTTACGTATTATTACATAATAAATATATTAAATAATTGAAAAGCAAATAACTATTCTGTATATAATTAAATTGGAATAAACACATAAATAAAATTAATCCCTCTTTTTAAATTGGAGTAATCATTTATTTATAAAATATGGTATATAATTAAAATTAAATGATATTGACATAGGTATATAATATTTTAATATGGGTATTTATTAAGTGAGGTTTTGTACTCATATGATTTTAATAATATTTTTATATTTTTTCTAACACAATACTATTTCTATTAGTATAAATATTTATTAATTGAGGTTTCCTACTCAATATAAATTTTGAATTAAACATGTTTATGTATTTTATATATGATATATATTTTAATTTAAACGATGTTGAAATATATATATATATATATATATATATATATGTATATATATAATGTGAATATATAGTAAATGAGATTTTATATTTATATGATTTTATGATCATTTGTATCTTGTTTTAACAAAAAAGTTAAACCATTGATCACAAAAATTTTAATATGGATTTTTAATATTCTTATTAATTTATAATTGTCTTAAAAGAAATCAAAATATAGCATATAAGAAGAAATCTAATTTTTTTAATTATATGCTTAATTTGAATTTTTAATTTCTTTTAAGAATATAACATTAAACAAAAATGTTTGAAGATACAAAAATTGTTATTAGATCTTTATTATTCAAATCCACTAATTAACATATATTTGTTAACCATGTTAGATAATTCCGTAACTTTTATTTAAGGAAAAAATATAAATATTCTTTTATACACTATTAATTAATTTGATAGATAGTTTAAGGAAAGAATTGTTTTAATGCATGTTTGAATGATATTAACTTATGACTTGTGCTTGATGCGTTATGTGATTTGAGATGAATTCATAGACTCTTAGAACCTACCCTCACTGAGTAATCCCAATTGCTCAGCCTTCCTTCTTGCAGGTATGATCGAGGAGGTGCAGGAGTAGGAGTTGGGATGGTGTCATCTTCAAGAGACGTTAACCTCTTTGTCACTTTTATCTCGAGAAGGCAGTAACACTCACTAGCTCATGTTCAAATTTATATATTCATAATTATTTTGAATATCATCTTCGAACGTTTAACCAATATGTCATAAATCCTTAAATATATAGCTATGAGCTGTCAATATAATTTCAATGAGTATAATCATGCTTGTTTTTTTTTTTTTTAAAAACCTATTTAATTTACACAGGGCTTTAATGATATTATCTAGATGTTTAGTTTACCATCTTAATTTGATATGAAAAAAAAAATATTTTTGAAATGATATGATCAAGTAACATCTGAGATTTGCGCTTGCGTGGAATAAATATTAATTATGTATACAAATTATTTATACATACTATTATTTATTTTGTGTCCGTTTACGTATTATTAAATAATAAATATATTAAATAATTGAAAAGAAAATAACTATTATGTATATAATTAAATTGGAGTAAACACATAAATAAAACCAATCCCTCTTTTTAAATTGGAGTAATCATTTATTTATAAAATATGGTATATAATTAAAATTAAATGATATTGACAAAGGTATATAATATTTTAATATGGGTATTTATTAAGTGAGGTTTTGTACTCATATGATTTTATTAATATTTTTACATTTGTTCTAACACAATACTATTTATATTAGTATAAATATTTATTAATTGAGGTTTCCTACTCAATATAAATTTTGAAATTAACGTGTTTATGTATTTTATATATGATATATATTTTAATTTAAACGATGTTGATATATATATATATATATATAATGTGAATATATATTAAATGAGACTTATATTTATATGATTTAATGATCCTTGTATCTTATTTTAACAAAAAATTTAAACCATTGATCACAAAATTTTTAATCTGGATTTTATATTCTTATTAATTTATAATTGTATTAAAAGAAATCAAAATATAGCATATAAGAAGAAATCTAATTTTTTTAATTATATGCTTAATTTGAATTTTTAATTTCTTTTAAAAATATAACATTAAACAAAAATGTTTGAGGATACAAAAATTGTTATTAGATCTTTATTATTCAAATCCACTAATTAACATATATTTGTTAACCATGTTATATAATTTCATAACTTTTATTTAAGAAGGAATATAAATATTTTTTTATACACTATTAATTAATTTAATAGATAGTTTAAGGAAAGAATTTTGTTTAATGCATGTTTGAATGATATTAACTTATGACTTGTGCTTGATGCGTTATGTGATTTGAGATGAGTTCATAGGCTCTTAGAACCTATCCTCACTGAGTAATTCCAATGCTCAGCCCTCCTTCTTGCAGGTATGATCGAGGAGGTGCAGGAGTAGGAGTTGGGATAGTGCCATCTTCAAGAGACGTTAGCCTCTTTGTCACTTCTATCTCGAGAAGGCCGTAACACTCACTAGCTCATGTTCAAATTTATATATTAATAATTATCTTGAATATCAACTTCGAACGTTTAACCATTATGTCATAAATCCTTAAATATATAGCTATGAGCTGTCAATATAAGCTTAATGACTATAATCATGCTTGTTGATAATTTTTTTTAAACCTATTTAATTTACACTGGGTTTCAATGATATTATCCAGATGTTTAGTTTCCAACTCAATTTGATATGGAAAAAAAATATTTTGAAATAATATGATCAAATAACATTTGAGATTTTCGCTTGCGTAGAAGAAATATTAACTATGTATACAAATTATTTATACATACTATTAATTACTTTGTGTTCGTTTACATATTATTAAATAATAAATATATTAAATAATTTAAAAGCAAATAACTATTATGTATATAATTAAATTGGAGTAAACACATAAATAAAACCAATCCCTCTTTTTAAATTGGAGTAATCATTTATTTATAAAATATGGTATATAATTAAAATTAAATGATATTGACATAGGTATATAATATTTTAATATGGGTATTTATTAAGTGAGGTTTTGTACTCATATGATTTTATTAATATTTTTATATTTGTTCTAACATAATACTCTTTCTATTAGTATAAATATTTAATAATTGAGGTTTCCTACTCAATATAAATTTTGAAATTAACATGTTTATGTATTTTATATATGATATATATTTTAATTTAAAAGATATTGAAATATATATATATATATATATATGTATATATATATACGTATATATATATATATATAATGTGAATATATATTAAATGAGACTTTATATTTATATGATTCTATGATCATTTGTATTTTGTTTTAACAAAAAAGTTAAACCATTGATCACAAAAATTTCAATGTAGATTTTTTATATTTTTATTAATTTATAATTGTCTTAAAAGAAATCAAAATTTAGCATATAAGAAGAAATCTAATTTTTTTAATTATATGCTTAATTTGAAGTTTTAATTTATTTTAAGAATATAACATTAAACAAAAATGTTTGATACAAAAATTGTTATTAGATCTTTATTATTCAAATCCATTAATTAACATATATTTGTTAACCATGTTAGGTAATTTCGTAGTTTTTATTTAAGGAAAGAATATAAATATTTTTTTATACACTATTAATTAATTTGATAGATTGTTTAATAAAAAATATAATATATGTTTAGATAGAATAACCTAATTAAGGATTATACGAATCAACGTAGTGACGACATGTGGCTACAAAAACATGTTGAATGCTCCATAATTAATATATAAAGGATTTATTTTGTTAAAAATTTACTATGCTTTTTTTGACTTAAGATTTTCATATATATATATATATATATATATATATATATATATATATATATATATATATAAGAAACAAAAGCTATTTACAAGTCCAACTTTATATTCTTTGGCTCTAGTCTTATCCAAGTTAATTTTAAAACCCACAGCTTAAACCCATATTAAAAAAAATCAGAGATCAGGTCCAAGGCAGCCCAGTTAGAAGAAAAATTACTATGGTGGCGATTAGTTTGATTGTAACTGTAGAAACTCTACTCTAAAATTTAGTGTGTAGTAGTTTTGATGTAACTGTAAAAAATGTAGCTGTATAAATTAAAAAATATATAAAAAGAAATATATTGCTAAATTAATATATTTTTGCTTTAGAAAATAAAGTTTTTACAGCCAATTTTTTTGGCTTTAACTTTAAAAACCACTTAAAGCATGATTGATGATTTACATGATTGTAGATATAAATTAAAGCTAAAATCTTTAGTTCCATCCCAACCAATCACCCATATGTTCATGAGCTCTTTTTATCATGATCTCATAATCTACTCAATAAGCTTTCTCATTGTTGGAGAATAAAATGAAAGTAGTAACCAAGTTTTCTTTTTCTTGTAAACACTATCCAAATGTTCCATAACTGAAACTTAAATTTAGGCTTATATGTAAATCAGTGTTGCTATCTTTTAGCGAAACAGACAAATATATCGTTACCAAATTGAAGATTTTGGTAACAATATTTTTTCATAATGAGGTTTAAAAGTGAAAATCTTATCACATTAATGGCCAAATAAAAATCATAAAAAACGGTTAAGAAAACAATAGTCCAAGAAATTTCAGTATATAATTTACTAATCTTTGTGGAATAATCAAGAAGATAAATACTACGTCCTCTATAAAAACAGAGTCAACGTAAATGTAGCTATCTCTCTGGAAACTTAGAATCATTTCTCGACTTGACCCACATAATCGTTATCAAATATCTGCATATAAAACTGGTAGGATTATTCTCCTTAATGCATTAAGAATAACTGAAAGCAATCGCTAAGAAAGTGAAGGGCTATCAATTACGTATTTAAAAACTCATACAGAATACAATAAATAAGCTTTTTAAATAAGATTTTTAAAAGCTATTTTAAATAAGAATTATATACGACCAATATTACATTTTTTTTTCCTTACAGAGGGATGTAACGCAGAAAGACCATGAGAACGTGCATAGATAGAACGACCGAACTCATTCTACCAATAATATATCCATTTTATATTTGACCTAACATATCTGAAGCATACATTTTGTTATGTTTAAGATTATCAAACGTACTGCTGAAGTTATGGATATACATGTCATTGTCCAGTTTGTAAATTCGTATAAGAGAAGTAAATACAATGGGAAATAAACATTTTTAAGGAAACACAATGTGAAAGCTAATGATGAATACACCATGTATTTCACCATGTTAATATGAATATCAGTTTGACGGAAAAATGGTGATTACACATTTCATTATAATTAGAAGGAAAATTGGAGAAGGTGACCTATATGCCTATATACCAAACACTTTGGGTCAAGATCAAGATACTCAAAAAGCTAAAAGAAAAGTCTTCAAGCCTTTTTAGACAAGATAAAAATAGAAAATATTTTTAACATTTGCATCCAAAAAGGATAGCAAAACTACCCGTCAAAAAAAAAATAGATTTTTACTTCTGCCATTCGATGGTAAGTAGCATTGGTAGCTTCTCACAAAGTTAGAATAAAACACAACTAAAAAGTAATATTGTTATCAAAATACATTGTAAACAACCAAACAGTGGTAGTTTGGTGGTAATTTCTCGAAGTTAGACGTACATCCACATCGATTTTGAGTTTGATTCATGTTAAAACTAATTTATCATTGCTTGATCAAAGTGAACTTCGGTGTAAATAATTAATATGATAAGTCATAATAGATGATCAGTTTGGCCCCTAATATTAATCATGAATTCTGTAAACTCATCAGCCTGGGATGGTACATTTTCGAGATATTCCATTCAATAGCACTAAATACATTCCTGTCGATCGACCGGATAACTAATTTATAAAGAAAATATACATTGTAATCTCATTGACATTTTGAAAGTATAATATTTGAAGGTATCACGCAGTATTTTCAAAGGGACTTTCTGAAAATCCAAATATACTAAGACTTTAGTCAATATATATGTTGCAAGCAAATTTAAAAGGGAATATACGACAAAAAAGGGAATAAAAACTTGGTTGGATGAACATGTCGTCCAAATATTTCATTTTGCTAATCACCAAACTAAGCTTCGCATAATTAAATCTAAGGCGTTCATTGGAACTATGAATTACAAAAAAAAAAAACTTGTTGCAATCTTGATATACTAGAAACGTGCACTTACTCTAAATGTAATGGAACTGAAACTCCCACGATCGCACCCCTCGTTGAGATTGAAGGACCAGAAATAATCAAAGTCCTCTAAACCGTCCACACGTTGTCGATGGGCCCACTTATATATGTAATCGTCAAAGTAAATGGTGTAACTACCAGTAATCAATTAATAATCAGGATTGATTTTGAAAATTTTAGTACTAGTAAACAATTTAACAAAATTTTGATAAAATTCTAACTAATTAAAAGTTATATAAGTTTTTATATAGAATAAGTTTTAAAATTTAAATTCTAAACTAATATTATATTGGGCTAATCCAAAACCAACCCTAATATTAGTAAGTAATCAGCAAATAATCATTAATCATCATAATCATTAATCATCATATGTCAACTATAAAAGGAGAAAAGGAGATGAGTTTATTTTTCTGTTGATGTGTTTCTATTTTCTGATTTAGGCGTATCACATACTGAAATTGTATTATCTTAAAATTGAGTTAATTAATGTTCAAACTACCAGTGCATCAACAGATAAAAAATAATCTACCAATGTGTTATTTTGTAAAAATAAATGGTAAAAAAAAACATCAATGTTATAATTTATAAGGAACAAAAGCAATAAATATTTTCGATCACACATCGTTAGGTTTTAACATCTTTATTTGTGTTAGGATCTTCTGTACCATTTATGTTTATAACATTATTATTTGTATCGTCATTTATGTTAACCACGCTGCATCTTTCCTGCATGATCCGCATGATCCGCTTAATTTGCTTGATCTGCTCTAATGATCTTCAGCTTTCGTGGAGGATTTATTATATTGTCAACTCCACTTGGGTATATTCTGTTATTTTTTGTCCAAAAAAATCAACACTTGGGTATATAAAAAAGACTTGACTAAGACAAAAGAAAAGACTTTGGAACTTCGGGTTTGTGTGACGTGATCTCATTCGTATAATGGTTGGTTAAGTTATATATAATTATCTAATCCATATGGTTCAAACATGTAATCATCTTATACCGCATATAGAGAAAAACTTATATTGCATATTATTATGATAGAGGTGCAGGGCCGGTCTAACTTTTCTAAAAATACATGTAATGCCCTACATTCAAATACAAATTTATGCTTTCATTGCTCATATAATTTTTTTGTAGTGTTTCTACCTACAAGTAAAATTGTTGTATAAAATTGAGATGTCCTAAACGGTGGGTTGTTTTATCTAATGATGCGGACCGAACCTCTATGGATACGATCGAATTTCGGTCAGTATATTATATTTGATCACATATTTAATGATCAGATGATAAAATATTCCGAAAGATAATCATACAGAATTTAAATCTAAATTATGCAAATGGCATTTCCTTATCAAGCATCATAATCAATACCTTTTTTCTTAAAGTTAAAAATGAGTTGGTCTTCGTTTTATGGTTTTACTGTTGGTTTCAGATGGCGTCTTCTTAGGGCATTTCCATGAATGTGTTCTTGACTTAAATATATAATCTAAATATAAAGAAAGATAAAATTTAATCGAATGAATATCTTAAACTGTGAAATACACATTGAAAAGTATCTCAAAGTATTTCATTTAAGTTATTTTTTGGATGGATATTTCACATTTTGAAATAATTATTGAATTAATTGTTATTTTTTCTTTATTGTTGGGTTAGATATTCTCAATTAAGATTTCATGCAAAAAAAAAGCTCTTAGAGCAGCATTATCGCTGCGATATATCAGTTCTTATTCAAGGGGACTCACCAAAAAGCAGTAGAAACGTTCCTTCTTTCCCCTAATTAAGAAGCGTTGCTTCCTTAGTTTTTGAACTATTCGCGGGCTCTACTGACACGTGATGGCCCGCGATTGGTCCACTTTAATTTTTTTTTAAGTCAAAAAAAGTAAAGAAAAAAAAAACCTAAAAAAAAAATAAGCGACCCTCCCGTTAATGCTGCTCTTAGGTTCTCCTGTACCCTCTTGATATTATTTCTCGGTTTCAACTTGAGTTGTATACTTGTTTTTTTCTTACGAAGGAGTTGTATACTTGTTAGCATTTTCTTTTTAAATTTTTTTTGTTTTTGGTTTTGAAATGTTTGCCTGCCTAATGCTTCTATTATTATTGTTCTAATTTCTACTATCTCATACTGTAATCCGTCACTTGCATTTAACAGAATTTTGGTAGATAAAAATAAGACGAGCAAAAGATGTAAAGTTGTTTTTCATAGAAGTGCTTGATACCTCATCACCTCCTCTCCCCCAAATGTTGGAGATAAATGAATCATTTTTCTTTAATCTGAATGAATGAAGAAGCATCACACCTCCCCAACTTGACATATTTCTCACTAATCATTTAGGTCAAGCAAATATATTCTTCTCCCTTAGCAAAGCAGACATCAAATGATTTTGACAATCTTGACATTATTGTAGTTGTGAAGTTCCGATCTTCCTAGTCAGTTGGCCTCTACGTCCTTTCATTTGGCATGTGGATTTTACTACAAGCAGACGGTTAATATACATTATTTTTTTAGAGACTCAAACTTCTTTTATTTACATTCCAATTATAGAACTTTGGTTTGGATTCAGTTTGAGTTCTATCGGGTTTGGTGGATTTAGTAACATTTCCAAAACCGGTTGAACCCAACATAATTTTAGGTTTCAGATCTTAATAAGGTTTTTAGTTTCAAAATATTGTTTTGTACTTAGTTAAATCCAAAACCATATAAAGATCCAAAGAAACAAAGACCAAAAATTAAAAATTGAAATAAGAAATGCTCTTGTCATGATTATTTTTGTGTGGCTATGGTGTAATTTTAGACAAGTGAAATTATAGAGTAAAAACAATGAAATAGAGAACAAACCACAAAATTATGTGAAAATCCATCATATCCGATAAATCCGAAGTGAAAACACATTAAACCCGAAAAACTCAAATATAAAGAAGAAGGAAATTTACCATATACAATAAAAATATATAAGTTAATAATGTTAGAACTACGATATTTTATTAATTTCTAAAGTTATTAATTCATAAATAGTTTGCTTATTTAGATTTTTCTATTTATATATATATATATATATTTCTAAAAAAAGAAAAGTATTTGATTTAATGTATGTATATTATTATTTTTAAAATGACATTTATATTGGTTTATTATATCATTTGGTGTATATAAAATATGTTTCATAGTATTTAAATGTGGTTTTAGATATAATTTTACTAAATCTCATCAAAATATATTAAGTGTTAAGAAAATATAAAGATAATTCTATTGTGAATATAAATAATATTTTTAATGATAACTTCACAATTATATAAAATATGTATACATATAAATTATTTAATTTATAATTTTAGTGAGACCATATATTTACATACGGTTTTCTAAAAAAAATATGTTCTTATTATTTTATCGATTTGTGTTATATTCTGAATTGAATCAATTTGGGACCAGAAAAACTATTAATTTATTGTAGTTATTAATTTATAGAGTATTAATTTTTAGAATTTCTACTTTACCAGAATATAAGTATATAAATTAATTATTCATGTAATAGATACTTATTTTAATATTCAATGAAATCTTAGAGTATTTTAAGTACTTATTCATGATTAAGTTCGGATTTGGTACAAGTATTTTTTTCTGGAATTTTGAAACTTTTTTTTTTTTGGATATCTATTTGGGTTGGGTTTAGTTCATATAAATCCATAACTCAAAATACCACTAAACAAGTCTTATTTAGTATTTACGTTAGATTCAATATGGGTTGGATTCTTTTTTATCAGGTCAACTTCGGTTCGGATTTTCGACTTCAATGTCTTCGCGCATTTCCATTCACTAAAATATAACAAAATTACAAAACTTATATAAATGAACACAATTGTTGAAATGAAAAAAAAAAGATATGAAAGTTTGTGGCTTTCGTGGAGGATTTTATTATATTTGTAAACAAAATTTGAAGCAAACAAATTATGAGATATTTACGTTGCACAAAAAATGTAATTAAAAAAAAAAAAGAGAACCTGAAAATTCAATTTCATTATTTATTACTATATTTTGTTCTTTCATTATTTTTCATTATAGTAATATTTTTGTGCAGAGAAGACTTTAGTTGAGCATTGGTGACAATTACTGTTTTGTCCTTTCTCTTCCCATTATAAATATGCTCTGTTGAGATGCCAAATCCATAACACACTTTCATCTTAGATCATACAGAACAAAATGTCGTCGTCGAACTCCAAGCTCAATTACACTGTACTTTCAATCTCTCCTTCTCTGTTTTAGTATTCACTCTGTTTCTTCTGCTTTTGAGTACTCTCTGCTGTTTATTTTCGTCTTCAATTTGGGATTTTAATGATCTTCAGCTCCTAGTGATCAAAGTGTTCCTATGTCTGTCTCTATCTTCAAAGCTTTTGTCTTTTTTTTCTTTTTGAACTTTTCTCAACAGGATTCTGTTGGAAATGGAGATGCAAAAACTGGTCTCAATGATTTGTCTCAATCACAGAGAGCTGTCCAGGAGCTTCTTATTCAACAGACTCCTCCTATGCAAGAATCAGATGATCATCCTACTGAGTTCTCAGAGGCTTTGAGAAGTAAGTAAAGCTTTTTGGATAATGTTGAAGCTAAAATAAAAAAGCTTTGTGTTTGCTTACTTTTATTTTGTGGATTATTTCTTTGTAGCTGTTGCAGAGGCTTTAAAAGGATCTGCTGAAGGAAAAGCAGTGGCTCAAGCTGAGGCTGCTGAATGGAAACGAAAATATGAGTTGGAGAAGTCTAAGAACCTTGACTTGCTCCTACTTCAAGGTTTGAATCATTTTACTCTCTTCAATTCCAGTTGACTTTCACCTGTTAGTTTTAGTAGCAAATGGCTCTTTTTTTGGCCATGTGAACTTGTTTGAATAACATAGTTTTGTGGCTTGTATCACAGCACCCATCCAGTAGCAAGTCTCCGAGGCCGGAAAATGGGAAACCAGTAAGATCTTCCTTTGAGCGTATTTGCTCTCATGAATTGCTCCAAGATTGTGAACCTAACAGTCCTAATGGGAGTTACAACAAATTGAAGAGAAAGGTAATATCTAGTATAGGTCCAGCTCTTTGTGGGGTTGCAAGTCAATTTAACATAACCAGGAAACGTCTAGGAAACATCAGTTTAGATGAATAGTGTTCTTTTTTTTTTTGGCTGTAACCCAATACTGTTACATTATCAATGTTGATGCAGGCATCGTTTAAGCTTTCATGGGAATGCAAGGGGCAGGCTAATGATCAACACAAGAAAGAGATTGTCTCCTTTGAGAGTGGGAATATTACTACAGCAGACCGCAGTAGTAAGCAGGTAAGGACTATTAATGTTTCATTATCAAACTGTTTTTTTTTCTTTTTTCTTTTGGTTCTCAAGTTGATGCATAGTTGTATACTAACTTGTAATATTGATTCAGATTTCACTGGCATGGGAGATAAATCCACAAAACGTTCTTATTTTCACCAAACCTAATTCACCTTCTGTACAAGCTCTCTCTGTGGAAATGGTCAGGTTAGTATTTTTACTTCAGAAAAGATTTATTTTACTCAAAACCATAGGATTAGTGTTGCTTAAGATGAAGTGTTTTACATATATTGATTTCAGATGGTTGAGAGAGCAGAAAGGACTAAATGTATATGTGGAACCACGAGTAAAAGCTGAACTTTTATTGGTGTCAAGTTCCTTCGACTTTGTACAAACTTGGGAAGATGGTATGATAATGATATGCTACTGCAACTCAATATTTTTTCTGTCTGAAGATGAGTTTTAGAAGCTTGGATATATGTATATGAAATTTTCATTGATCATTTGTTTATGCAGATAAAGAAATTTCAGTTCTACACCCGAAGGTTGACCTTGTTATAACTCTTGGTGGGGATGGCACAGTGCTATGGGTAAAGTCAATCTCACTCTCAGCTTATAATAGGTAACACATACGATCTAACTTGGAACATCTTAATGATTACAGGCAGCATCTAAGTTTAAAGGACCAGTGCCTCCAATTGTTCCATTTTCCATGGGATCTCTTGGATTCATGACTCCTTTCCGTATCCTACTTCATCTTTTCGTTTAGCAGTTTCTTTATAAGCATCAGTCAAATATTGCAGAGCATTATATCTGTCACTAGAAAACTTTTTCTCTTAACTCTTATGATCCTAGACAGTGAACAATACCAAAAACGTCTTGAAAAGGTTTTGAGGGGTCCAATCAGTATAACACTACGACACAGGTTGAAGTGTCACATTGAAGAAGCAGCAAGGCATGACTCCGAGCCAGAGGAGCATATGCTTGTTCTGAATGAAGTCACCATCGACCGTGGTCTAGCTTCTTACCTCACGAACCTTGATTGCTACTGCGACAACTCATTTGTCACATGTGTCCAAGGCGACGGACTGATACTATCAACAACAACTGGTAGCACCGCATATTCACTTGCAGCTGGCGGGTCAATGGTCCATCCACAGGTAATATGCACTTCCCACGATCTTCATCTCCATAACAAGCAATGTTCCGGCCAGCCTTGTGCTTAGATCAAAGACAATGGTTCTAAACTTAATGTTCTCCAGGTTCCTGGGATCTTGTTCACACCTATCTGTCCACATTCTCTGTCTTTCCGCCCACTGATATTACCGGACCACGTGACGATCAAAGTGAAAGTGCCATTCAACAGCAGAAGCTCTGCGTGGGTATCGTTTGATGGGAAAGGCCGGAAAGAGCTTAAAGCAGGGGATACACTAGTGTGTAGCATGTCACAGTGGCCTGTCTCAACGGCTTGCCAGGTCGAATCCACTAGTGACTTCCTAAGCAGCATCCACGACGGTCTTCACTGGAACCTAAGAAAGACCCAATCTTCTGACGGCCCCCGTGACACTTAAACAAATTTATCCTAGACTTTTTCTTTTAAAATCTTATACCCATTCCTCATTTCTATCTATCTATCTGGTTGTATCCATTGTTGGTTGTAATGAGACGTACTATGTATCTGTTCTGTGAGCAATAATTCTGTTAATGTGATGATCAAAGTTAATGAATCAAAGATGTTTATGTTCCCTCTTACTCTTTCTCTAAACTGCTTAAAATTGTCTTAATAACTGCTTCAACGCTAAATTTAAGATCCTGACTACATAAATTCCTAGTGTGTAGAATCCAACTTGATTCAGCACACAGCTGTGTCGTGGTAAAGCACAGCATTTGCCTGCAATAAAAACATTCAAATATAAATCATTCCATGTCCTAGCTTGCTGCTTTTTTTTATGATGCACACATAGAGATTGGTAAACTTACTTGATTAATAATATGCATCAACATCATCATCATCGTCGTCACCATTTACACTGTCATCAACTTCTTGATCGCCTACTGCTCTGCTTTTCACTCGTACTGTTCTGCCTGAAGCTTTTGATGACTTTGCCTTCTCTGCCTGCAACTCCATGGCTTTCTCTGATGGTTTTCTTTTTCTCTTTCCTCTTGTTTCACCCATTTCTTCTACAATAGAGAGTCCAATGTTTAGTAAAAAAAGCATCTAAATCAGTGGCATAACATATCACAGATTCATAAATCCATCCGCAATACTAATCTAGAGACCAGACATCTATTCAGACAGACATCATGCTTTTTACGACTGAATTGGATTTATTCCCACGTATGTAGTGGATAAACTATCTTTTTTCCATATGTAGTTGTTATGATCTTTCTTACCTCCTTGTGGACTTGATACATGGTCTGCCACATGTCCATTCTGACCAGCCTCTTCAGAAGCAGGAGATGCAGATATATGAGCTTCAATTAACTTCATATTGTCTGGCTCCTCATTTGTATCTGGGATCGGTTCAGCTGGAAGGTAGCGGAGTTCCTCCACTGACATATCTGAATCACTGAAAGAATCCTTTTCCACTGTCTCTATGTCAACTTCTTCATCTTCATTAACACTTGATACTTTCACCTACACGCATACAACCACATATATTCAAGTAAACAGGTGACAGAGTGTTAACAGATAATTCCTATGCATCCATATATTCAATTTCTAACCTTTCCTGTTTCAGGCATCAAATCAAATTCATCTTCTCGTTCCACATACTCTTCATTCTCCTCAAGCTCCTTGAAATCAGGAGCAAATGCACTCCAATTCTCTGTGTAGTCTTTTGCCCAAATGTATACTAGACCAGTCAAGGAAACAGAGACGATTATCGGATGAACAGGATGCCAAGCTAGATCAATCAAGGCCTCTTTTGGACCTTCTAATATTTTCACGAGATGCCCCGCTCGATCCCATATGTAGATCTTATGTTCTCCTTTGCATGCAGAACCACCAACGACCCACTCACCATCACCACTGAAACAAGGCGCTTTCCAATGCATTTTGGTAACTAAATCTTGGAACTCCCTGAAGAGCGTTAAGCATTTCGATCCAACAGTCTTCATTTTCTCAACACCATCAAGCTCATCTACATTCTTACCCATGTCCTCGAGTGATTTGAGCACATTTTTTGCTGGGAGAAGATTTTCATATATCCTGATGACGCGGTCATGCGAATTCGTGAGAAGATATTGCCCATTCTTGCTAAACACAATGTTCTTCACCGCAGACCCACCAGACACAGGAACCAAAGCAAGAACTCGAACACTTTTATAATCAACTATAAGTATCTCTCCTTTAGCATTCCCTACATACACAAGATCCCCACACTTGTTAAAACAAGCTGCAGCTGGGGAGAAAGGAGGACCTGACTCAGGACATTTACTGCGTTGCGGCAGAGCTAACACATCAGGCATCTCAGGCACAGACACAGGAAGCAAAGTCGTGCAACCAATCTCAAAGTCAACAATCATGGGAGCAGAAGAGAGCGGGCACGCGAGACAAAGAGAAGGTGAACTTAAGCCAGGGGTAAGACGAGCGTGCAAGGGAGTCTGCTGAAGAGTTGTCCTCGCAATCTTCTCCCCGGTGGAGACATCCCAAAGAGTTAAAGACTTGTCTGCAGCTGAGACAAGCAAACGGTGGCCATACTTGGACCAAGAGACACTTGTAATCGCAGCAGAACATTCATCATGACGAAGCTCTTTTGCAATGCCTCTAGTTTCGAAATCCCAGATGACACATCCTCCATCCGCACATCCAGCTACCAACAATACAAGATAAATCAATAATCCAAAACTAGTGTAAACTAACCAAAGTTCATAGAGAAAGAGAGAGAAAAAAAAAAGCTAAAAGGAGACAACTTTACCAGCGAGAAGAGTACCACGGTGATTAAAAGCAACACACTTGATGACCCCATGCTCCAAATACTCTTCAATCACCTCTGGAAAGTCTCCTTGCAAAGGATCTACACACACAGAGAAAGCGAAGAAGTTAATTACAACTGTTTGAGAAACGACGCAGAACTGGGAAAATCGAGCTTACCAATGATTGGAGCATTCATATCCTCTTGTTCGAGTAGTTGCGAACTGCTCAGCCACGCTAATTAGGGTTTCTATAGTGCAACCAAACCTTAACGATTATAGCCAAACAACGTTTCTAAGAGCCGCGAATCACAGTTGAACTGGAGAAATTAGGGTTTTTCTATCGAACTGTTTACTTGATTCCTCCGAGGGAGATGTGCTTTTGAGGTCGACGCAAACCTTCGAAAATTCAAGAAACCAAATCAGAGAAGACTGGTATTAGAGGGAAATCGAAGAAGCTTGGCTTCGAATCTCGAGGATGAAACAAGGAACTTGAGAGCGAGAGAGCCATTAATATTGTTTAAAACTTTTGTATCCGATTAAATGCGGGTGGGCTTAGTGTTATAATTCGGATATACAAATATTAAACTCAAGTAAATCTGTATTTTAATTAATGTGTTGGGCTTACTAATATATGGACCCGCATATGGGCTTACTAACAACAAAATATATTAGTCCACTTTTGCGAGAGCGCCTCATGATTCTTCTCAACAAAGATAGAACATGAAACGTGGCGACATACCATTTGCACAAAAATCACATTTGGATAAGGAAATGGATAATTTCTCCACAAACTTAACGCTTTCCACAGACTCAAATTACTTGCAAACTTCTTAAAACACATTCCACCGTCTCACAGGCATATACCGAGAGCTACCGAGCGATATTTAGAGAGTAGAATCAAACGTCCGATTCAAGCAATGGCATCGATGACCATGACATCAACATTCCTCCCGGTCGTCGCTAAGCTTCCATCAACCACCACCGGCGGAAGAAGGCTCTCAGTGGTCAGAGCGTCAACGAGCGAGACCACAACCAGCTTACAAGTCAAGGCTAAGGAGGAACAGAGCAGCACCACAATGAGGAGGGATCTCATGTTCACCGCTGCAGCTGCGGCCGTTTGTTCCTTGGCTAAGGCAGCCATGGCGGACGAGGAGGAGCCCAAGCGAGGGACAGAGGCGGCTAAGAAGAAGTACGCCCAAGTTTGTGTCACTATGCCTACGGCCAAAATTTGCCGCTACTGATTCAGCGATCCACCTCTCATCTCTCTCTATCTCTCTCTCAATTAAATTTGGTATGTAATCATATATTTGATCAATATCTTCCTACTAGAATCATCGCCTTTTACCATTCAACAAGGATTTTTTTTTTTTGCTAACAACCATTCAACAAGGTTTACAAAAGCAATGCATAGTTATTACAAAATAGTGTTTCCGACAACTAGATTAAAACCAAACCGTTCTAGGTTAAAAGACTAAAGACTGATTCATACTAAAGTAGAAAGAACCAAACTAGAAAGACTGAGATGTCCACCTTACGAGTAATAAGTCAGCTAACTAAGAGGTGAGATTAACTTTAATTACCTGCAAACGCAGACCAATACCTCTCTCTTCCCAAATGGCTCTATCAAAAACTTTCCCAGTCTTGTCCTTAATAATGCATTCACTAGGTCCCATTATCACTGTATACCCTCTTGATGTCATCTGACCAACACTCAACACATTTCTGTTTAACCCAGGAACAAAAAGCACATCCTTTATAATCTTCCTCACTCCCTTCATTACGATACGGACATCTCCTTTCCCTTCTGCCATGATAACCTTTCCGTCCGCTAATCCAACACGACCCCTGTATGTTCGGTCTAAACTCGTGAAAAACTTCACGTATGGAGTCATGTGACTCGAGGCATTGGTGTAAATCATCCACATATTCTCATCAAATGTGAAACCACCCGTAGTCACTCCCAACATAAAATGTTCAGGTTTAGCGTTCTTCTGAGCTTGTGTTTGCTGATTCCTTCTGCTGCAGTCTCTTGCATAGTGCCCTCTTTCTCCACATTGATGGCACTGACCTCTGCACTGTCTTGCTCCTCCACTTAAGTTCCTTGCCATAGAGTTGTAATAACAATCTTCTTGGTTATGATTGTACATCTTGCAGTACCCACACCACATCTGCTCAGACTTTTCTTTCTTAAGACTCACATACAAACCCTTCAACCAGTTAGGCATAGTTTCTGGATGATCACCAAACAAATCAAGAACATCAAGAAGGTCTTTAAGTGTCATATCCGGAAGACTCATGATCTCCTCCAACAACGGAGCTGCATCATCATAAGACCATGACAACGAACCTAACAGCTTCTTGATAACCTCATCATCGGATCTCACAACACCTAAACGGCGTGACCGTTCAATGACATCAAGAACTCTTTCCAAGTAAACATCCATTGGTTCTCCTTCGTACATACTAAGCTCTTCGAACTCGTTCTCTAACCTACGAAGCTTCGCTTCTTCGTTACCTAAAGATCCTTGGCCGAGGGAACGGAGAAAGTGTTCCTGAAAGTGGAATCTGGGAGAGATGATTGCAGTATCTTGAGCGCTTTCATGTCTTTTATCGCGAGGTTTCTCCATCGTGCGAGATCTACGACGTTGGTAGTCGCCGATAACTCTGGAATCTTCGTTGGATCCGGCGGGACTCCGTTTACGACGACATCCCAAACACCGTTCTCCGCTAGTCTAGTTTTCACGTTTGGAGCCCACTGTTCATAGTTTAGGTCATCGGTAAGAACGATTTGTATATTCGCCGCCGCCATCGCCATGGCCACTGTCTGGGTTTTGGATAAACCTTTGTTCAATATATTCCCTTGGAGAAAGGAAAGCTAATAAACTATCCAACACTTTTTATTTACAACGTTGACAACGGCAAACCCTAATTATCTTTTTTGGTCCGGTCTAAGGCAGTGGCTCGGTTTTGGTTCAATTTTTGGGTCCGGTTTAACGGAATTAGAGAATGTATATAACTTGGGGTAATTTGATCAAGACTTCGGCTCGATTCCTTCGTAAGGTAGAATTCAATACATTCTAGAATCGTGTTGATACGGAGTTTTCAAATCGGTTCACTTGTATGTAAACCTCACCTCTTAGAAATCAATTTGGTCAAGTCTGGTTTAATTGAGGTTGGTTGATCCGGTTAAGTCTCCAGAGACTGAGTTGGTCATGGTTTTGAAAATTAACTATAACAAGATACGAATGCAACAAAACTTGAATACAAGAATTGCATCGTTAATTAGCTACTTTTTGAAAACAACATTAAGGGCAAACCATCATAAGTAAGAAGACCAGACAAATCCATTCTGCAATAAAACGCAAACCATAAAAAAACTAATATCTTTCTTCACCTTACGAATCAAGTCTAGTACCCTTGGTAGCACACTTTTGTCTCCTCTCCTACCACCCTCTACCTTATTAAACCAATGTAACCAGTCTCACCTGATCTAATTTGCTCGCGCATCTTGTGATACTTGGCTAGACTGTTGCTTTCTTTTAGCAGATCCCAAAGCTCATTGGCCGAAGCTACCTCGATTGCCTCTCTAAATACCGTATCTGGTAGAGAAGACTGCAATATCTGAAGCGCTTTCTGGCGGTACTCCGTTTTCCAGGACGTCCCAAAGTCCTTCCTCCACTAAGGTTGTCTTCACGATTTGAGGTTTCGTAGTTCAGGTTTATGCACACTTTGTACTTATATGACACTGTACCCAAAACCTTGAAGTAGTTCAATCCGAAAAATCACCCAATCACTCGGTGATTGCTTTGGTTTAATGCAATTAAAGAATATCGTTCCAGTCGGATCGGTTACATATGCTTTTTAAATTTGGTCGGTTACAGAAGATTTGTTATTCTAATGTGGTCAAATCTGGTTCAATTTATATGGGTTGATACGTTTAAGTTGATAACAAGAATAGATTTTTGTACTTATATGGTAAAACAATAGTAAACTTGTAGAATTAGGTTGACATGGAGTTCTCAAATCCGTTCAGTTGTATATTAGTATGGAACTTAAGAGAAATCAATTTTGGTCAAGGCTGGTTTAATTTAGGTTTCCGGTTAAGCAAGCCTCCCCAACAATCGAGTTGGTGATGGTTTTGAAAATTAATCAAAACAAGATGAATGCAACAAAACTTAGCTACAACCATTGCATCGTCAATTACATAATAGTTTTTGAAAACAACATTAATACCAAGCTGTCCTAGTAATTACACGAGACTAATTCATTCTGCAACAGCAGGTTATGAATTAGCTTTTCTTAAACAAAACAAACACAAACCACATAAAATACTTTATATCTTCACCTCATGAGTTAAAAGTCTAGTACCATATTTATTCAAAAGACCTTAAGGGGGAGTAAGATTACCTTCAATCACTTGGAAACGCAGAAAGAACCCTCTCTCTTCCGACATGGCTTCCCCAAACAGTTTCCTATTCGGATCCTTAATCGTAAACTTGAAAACCTTGTTTCCTTCCATAATCGCTGAATAGCCTATTGATGTCAGCTGAGGAACACTCAACACGTTTCTGTTGATCTCCGGAACATAAAGAACGTTCTTGATCGTCTTCTTCTCCCCTTCCTCAGTCATGATCTTCACATCTCCTCTCCCCTCCGCCATGATGAATGACCCATCAGCCAGTCTCACACGAGCCCTGTGAGTTGTGTCAAGAGTGGTGAAGAACTTCACATATGGAGTCATGTGATTCGTGGTAGTGGTGTAAATCATCCACATATCCTCATCATAGCTGAAGTCTCCAAAAGTTAGCGCCAACAATTCATACTCAGCTACGACTTCTCCTCCTTGCTCTTTCTTATGAGCACATCTTCTCGATTTAGTTATCGATTCAAACGAATCTTCTATCGTTAAACCGATGGTTGACCCTGGTATCGATAACTGATAAAGAAACCCAAGAAACTCGTTGAGCCTCGTCTTCTTCAGATAGATGTGTTTCTTCATCAGTGAAGAAACACAATCATACGACACCGAGAGAGAGCCTAAGACCTTCGTGATCACCTCGTAATCAGCTTTCTCGTTTCTCAAATCACGGAACTGTTCGACGACATCCATAACTCTATTTAAGTACGAATCGATCGCTTCTCCTTCACGCATGCTAAGCTCTTCGAACTGCTTCTCTAACCTACGAAGCTTAGATTCTTCGTTACCTTTTTTGAGCAAATCCCAAAGCTCCTTGGCGGACGAAGCTGAGAGAGTCTTCCTGAAGGTAGAATCCGGGAGAGAAGCTTGCATGATCTTGAGCGCTTTCATGTCTTTGATCGCGAGATCTCTCCATTTCGAAAGCTCTGGGGCTTGAATCGTCGCCGCTGATTCTGGAATCTTCGATGGATCGGGGGGTACTCCGTTCTCAACGACGTCCCAGAGTCCTATCTCCGTTAGCGTTGTTTTCATGATTGGAGCCCAGGTTTCGTAGTAGAGGTCGTCGGAAACAGCGTCTCGTATCTTCGTCGCCGCCATTGCGTTTGGATTTGTTTTTGTTTGGGAGACAGTGAATAAACTATTCTCACTCACACGACCAATTTCCAAAACCCTAAAGTAGTTAAATATCTCAGGTGTTGACATTTCGGTTTATAGGCTCGGTTTAATGCAATTAAAATATATCGGTCAACCGGTCAAGTATTTCGGTTACACATGCGTCGTAGATCTGGTTGGTACAGAAGTTCTCGAAGGGAAACTAAAAATCTGGTTTATATTGGCTTGATCCGGGTAATTCGTAAATGAACAAACAATAATAATTTTTAGAACTAATACCAAGCCATGGTTTTTTTCTTCTTTTGTCATCAAGACTATGCAAACAACCCAAATTTTAACCAAAAAAAAAAAGACTATGCAAACAACCCAAATTTTAACCAAAAAAAAGACTATGCAAACAAAAAAAGAAAAAAAGAGACTTTGTATCCATATATATAAAGAATGACGGTTGAGTACAAAGAATGACGGTTGAACGCGAGCATCTCGTGTTAGTAGGTCACCAAACCATGGTTAAAAGAACAAAGTCTAAGTTGTATAAATGGTTTATAATGATTTTTCGGTTATTCAAAAATGAATTTTGAAAACTCTTTTAAAATATTTTCTTATTGAATTTGTATTTTAAAATCTATTTATTGGAACTATTTTTGATAGCTTTTGGATAGAAAGATAAAATCTAAATCTTGTATTTTCAAATAGAAATTTTGGCGGGTGGCTTAGAACAATTTATATATGTAATATTTTTATTATATTCCATACGTTTCATTTTATTTGTTTTAAGAACATTTAATTTTACATATTTTCAAGATAAAAATATTATTACTTGTACATCTAACCACATATTAATTAATAAAAAGTACAAAAGCACATAAAATTAATAAATTATAAATTAAAATTAAAAAACGACATTTATTTTGAAACGAAAATTTTTCTATACAACGACATGTAAATTTAAACGGAGGAAGTATATAATAACATAATTATTCAATGTAAAAAATAAACTAATAAAAAAATTTAGAGTAGTGATTTGTGATTTAATAAAATTTATACAAAAATCATAATCATCGAAATTACCTTCTTTTTCATTGATCAACATCGAAAATTACCTTAAACTCAAAATGATAATCAATTTTTTTCTTAACCATCTCAAATGATAAGTCAATAGACGGCTAGTAGAGTCCAAATTAAAACGAACAAAAACAGAAAATCACACAATGAATGACACCAAACTAAAAAAAAAGAACCACATACGTCCCCACCTTACTAGCCAAGTCTTGCACCGAAGTGAAAAGCATGAAGCTAATTAAGAGGTGCGGTTACCTTTAATCACCTCCAAACGCAGAGCCATATCTTTCCCGTCCCACATAGTATCCCCATACACTGCCCCACTCTCATCACTAATAATGCATTCACCTCCTCCTCCCTCTCTAAACGAGCATCCGTATGTTTCCATCTGACTAAGACTCAGCACGTTTCTCATCATCTCAGGAACAAAAAGCACATTCTTGATCATCTTTGTCTTCTTCCCTCCCTTCATCACAATCTTCACATCTCCTTTTCCTTCTGCCTTGACGACCGTTCCGTCCTTTAACCCAACCCTCCCTTTATGTGTCCTGTCTAGAGCCGTGAAAACATTCTCATACGGAGTCATATGGATCGTGGAGAAGCCAGAGACCATCCACAAGTCCTCATCATAAGTCAAATCACTTTTACTTATCACTGCGGCCATTACATAGTCCACAACTATTTCCTCTTCCTGATTACCTTCAATCATGTTCAAACGCAGAACCGGTCCTTTCTTGTCCCCCACAGTATCCCCAAACACCGCCCCGGTCCGATCAAGAAAAACACATGTCCCTGGTTTCGATTCTAGTGAATACCCTCTTGCTATCAGCAGATCAATACTCAAAACGTTTATGTTCAACTCGGGAACAAAAATCACATCCCTCATCGTCTTCGTCTTCCCTTCCTTCATCAAAATCTTCACATGTCCTCTACTTTCAACCCTGAGAAACGTTCCGTTTGCTAACCTAACCTTACCTTTGTGTGTTCTGTCCAAAACAGAGAAGTACTTCTCGTACGGAGTCATATGATTCGTCACGCCTTTGGCGCAGATCATCCACTCATCCTCATCGTAACTCAACATATCCACACCTTCCTCTACTAACATAAAGTACTCAACTTCTTCCTCCTCTAACCTACTTGGTGTCGCTTGTTCGTTACTCTTTTTGAGCATGTCCCAAACTTCTTTAGACGAAGAAGCCGAGAGGGTCTTCTTGAAAGCAGAATCAGGGAGAGAAGATTGCAATACCTGAAGGGCTTTCATGTCTTTCACCACGAGATCTCTCCATTGAGAGAGTTCTTCGGCTTGAATCGTCGCTGATAGCTCTGGAATCTTTGATGGATCTGGCGGGACACCGTTTTCGACAACGTCCCAAAGTTCTTGCTCAGTTAGAGTCACTTTCGTGGCGGGAGCCCATGTTTCGTAGTGCAAGTCATCGGAGAAACTCGCTGACGCCATAGCCGTAACCGTTAGCGTTTCTTTAAAACTGTTCTTTTTGTTTTCTATTGGAGAAAGAGGAAGCGAGTAAACTATTGCAACCCGGACACGTACAGTTTTTATATATAGTGTGACACTTTTCATAACCGTAAGCCCTAAATTAATTTTGAAATAATTAATTAAATGAAACGTTTCGAATTACCAAACGGTTTGGTTTACTTTAATGAATTTGCAAGAATCCAAATGAATGAATGTGGTCAAGATTAGATTTAAATATATTTTGAATTTGCTAATTCAGAGTTTTATAAGTCTCCAACAGTTCCATCTTTTGTTTTCGAAGGACCAACCGATACTAGTATTTCTAGTTTTAAAGAGTGACTTGTAAGCCCTAATTAATTTTGAAATAATTAACCAAGTGAAACGTTTCTCCAGACGGTGTTCGTTTTGATGCATTTGCAAACCTACGTGAATTTGGCCAAGCATTCAGTTTCAGTTTTACCATTAGATTTTCATTTAAATATACTTTTGAACTTGCTGATTCAGAATATCAACCGAACTTTTCATTATAACTATTTACAAACATTTAACCCTAAAGATTTCTGTCTAACACATACAATTTTTTTTTTTTTATCAAAACACATACAGTAGTATATATATGTCTAACTCTAATGCTCGATGTGCAAAACTTATGAGCCATTTTTCTCATCTAAGTGGTGGAAACAATCATCTTACAGTTTCATCTCTTTATAACCAGTACTGTATTTTTGGCAAACAGCACCCCTAAGAACATGTAAATCTAACAAGAATATCATCGTTAAAAACACTTGTGATAATAGCAATAATAGGTAAAGATTATGGTTATAGATGGTAACGAATCCAAACTCTAGTGAATCGCACAAAACTTAAATCCAAACCAAGAACAAAAACATCAAAAGGACCACTAGAATAAAAAAAAAAAAGATCTGAGACCTAGGAAATGTGACCGCAGTCCACAACGATCTCTTCTTCCTTATCTTCCTGATTACTTTCAATCACGTTCAAACGCAGAGCTGGTCCTCTTACCTCATCTCCCCACAAAGTATCCCCAAACTCTGCCCCGGTTCGATCCACCAAAACACATTTGTCTGGTTCCGATTTTATTGTATAGCCTCTTGCTATAATCAAATCAAGACTCAACACGTTTCTGTCCAACTCTGGAACAAAACTCACATTCTTCATCGTCTTCTTCTTCCCTTCCTTCATCATGATCTTCACATCTCCTCTTCCTTCGATCCTAAGATGTTTTCCGTCCGGTAACCCAAGCTTACCTTTTTGTGTTTTGTCCAAAACAGTGAAGTACTTCTGGTACGGAGTCATATGATGACTGGTACCATTGGCGTAGATCATCCACATATCCTCATCATAACTGTCCACACCTTCCTCAACTTTAAAACTCGCTGCCGCCATAGCCGTAACCGTTAGGGTTTCTTTAAAACTTTTTTTTTCGATTGGAGAAAGAGGAAGCGAATAAACTTATATAGGACCTCACACGAACAGTTCCCTGACACTTTACATAACCGTAAGCCCTATATTAATTTTGAAATAATTAACCAAATGAAAATTCGAAACGGTGTTTGGTTTACTTTAATGAATTTGCAAGAATCCAAGTGAATTTGTTCAAGATAAGATTTATAAATACTATATATTTTTGAACTTGCGCTGATTCAGAGTTTTCTCAGTCTCCATCTTTTTGTTTTCAAAAGACCAACCCATCTTTTTTTTTTCCACTAAATTATTGATTTTATTAATAATCAAAATAATCATTTGTTATGGCTGAGCGAATTACAACAGGAATATGACAATAATATTTGAAAGAAACTTGATCCAACATTGCTTGTTTGACAAGTAAATCTGCACATGTGTTTGATTCGCGATTTATCCAAACATGCTTGATGACTTGATATTTGCTTTCCCACCTCCAAATGTTCTTTAGCAAGTTGAGAACATCAATGTTTACGGTTTTTTTTGGTAACCAGATTTATCACATTGAGATTGTCTCCTTCAGATATTCTCTGTATCCCTTGCTCCAACAATTCATCATAAAAACTAGTAAGGCCTGCAATTCACTTTCCAATGCGTTATGTCTCTTGTTCGTTGTTATCTGTCATGCTCCTTGGAAGGTTCCCATATGATCTCAATATACCCATTCTACTTGTGCAAGTATATCCAAATTCCTAAAGGACCCGTCGTAGTTACATTTGATAAATCCCTCTTGTGGTCGTTCCCATATATTCGGTTGTTGTCGGATGCCATTTCTTCTTCTGTTGTCTTTTTCCGTCGTGGCTATATAATGTTGCACATCTAGCCATTCCTTTGAATCAAATAAGCGGCATGAAGTGTTGATTTCCAGTAGATAAGCTTTCGTTGAAACATCATTTTGTTTATAGCTTTCCATATTCGCCAAATGTACAGTCATCATGGGGGGTTTGCTGTAAAATTGCATGGAGTCTGTCTTCAAGAGGCACCTCGTTGATACACCAACCTGTTAGGAAATCCAGAAGCTCTCCAAATTCGTTGTGCATAGATACATTCAATGAACATATGCTCTGTTGTTTCCTCCTGGTAGCAATGGGGACATCGAGCTGGATTTGTTACATGTCGTCTTGGGATATTGTTTCCCAGAGGTAAGGAGAGCGTTACCATCTTCCATAGAAAGTGTTTGATCTTCAGAGCAGTAGGTAGTTTCCAAATAAATTATTTTAATGGAATGCTTCCTGGAGGGGAAATGATTTGTGGATTACTTTGATCATGGGTTCTAACCAATAGCCAGACTTCACTGTGTATTCCCCTGACTTGTTGTAATGCCAGAAAAGTTGGTCATCATCATCATACGGACATAGTTTGATGGCGAGGATTTCCTCTGCATCCATTGGAGTTACATATCTTCTAATAAGATCTTCATTCCAGCCAGATTGATCTTGTAGTATGAACTTTGATACCTTAACTGTATCATTCTGACTCAAGATTGGCGTAGGTGGTCGTGGTGGTGAGGAAGGAATCCAAGGATCTCTCAAGAAATCAATGTTCTGTCCATCTCCAATGATATACCGAACACCCTTTGTAATTAGATTTCTTCCATGTATCACGGATTTTCAGATGTATGAACTTTTATTCGAGATCTTTGCTGTAAGAATGGAAGAGTGTGCAAAATATCTTCCCTTCATTACTCGTGCCATTAGACTATGAGGTTTTTTTAAATTCTCCAAACTTGTTTTCCAAGAAGAGCCTCATTGAATTTTTCTATATTTCAGAAACCCATCCTTACTTTCTTAGGTATACTCATTATGTCCCAAGCAAACCAATGCATTCCTTTAGATCCATCATCTTTGCCCCACCAAAATGTTGCTAGGATGTTGTTGATGTCATCGCATACACTTTTTGGTAACTTAAAGACGTTCATAGGATAAATAGGAGTAGTAATAGCGATAGATTTGAGGAGTACTTCTTTACCCCCTGGTGTGAGAATTCGGTTTTGCCAACCTTGTGTTTTTGCCCTAAATTTTTGGGTAACATACTGAAGTATCTCAGCTTTCCTTCTCCCAAACTGCTCTGGTATACCAAGGTATCCCCCCTCACCCTCATTATGTATACCGAAAAGGTGTCTCATCTGTGTTTTAACATGATCCTTAACTCGACTCCCAAATGTTATTGAAGACTTACTGAGATTCACAGCTTGGCCAGCGATTTTCTCATATTGTTGTAGAATTTTTTTAATGGCTCTGCCGTTTTTGGGGTTTGCTAAGGTGAAAAATAGAGAATCAACAACAAACAAGAGATGGTTTACTGCAGGACTTTGAGTACTGATCTTGATTCCTTGTATCTTCTTCTCAGCTGCTGCCTTATTCATCATGTGTGAGAGAACTTCAGCACATAAAATGAACAAATGAGGAGATAAAGGGTCTCCTTGTCTTATTCCTCTTTTTGGTTTTATATACCCTCGTGGAGCTCCATTGATCAAAATTGATAAATTGGCTGATGAAATACATATCATGATCCAGCTGATCTATTTTTCACAGAAACCCATATGTCTCATAGTTTCTTCTAAAAAACTCCATTCAAGGCGATTATAAGCCTTTGTGATATCCATTTTCAAGGCCATATATGACTGAGATTGTCGTTTTCTGACCTTGAGAGGATGAAATACTTCATGAACAATGTTAATATTATTTAAGATGGACAATGCTGTTTGGTTATCAGCAATGATATTAGTCAGATGACTCTTGAGTCCCATTACTAAAATCTTGGAGATGATTTTGTAACTGACATTACATAAAGCAATGGGGCGCAGTTCTGCCATTGTGGTAGGAGGTCTTACCTTTGGGATTAGACATATATTGATGTGATTTTGTGATTCCTCCAAGAAACCTTCTTCAAAAAACCGGTTCACTTCATTGATTATGCTGTCATTGATATCCTCCCAGAAAGTATGCTAGAAAGCAGCAGAGAATCCATAATGACCAGGGTTTTTATGTGCTCCAATGGCAAAGATTGGAGTCTTTATCTCGTCTTCTGTAACCGCTTTTGTTAACTCTGCATTAATCTCTGCTGTGACACGTGCTTCAAATCCATCAAAAACATCACCAAAGTCTAATAGATTATTATGTGGAGAGCTGATTTGAAACTTGTAGAAATCTTCTGCTACCAACCCATCTTTTTATTAACAAATATTTAATGGTAGAGATTTCTGTCATAACACGTGTATATTAACTCTAGTGTCCGATTTGCAAAACTTAAAGCATGATTAAGGGTGGTTCTTAGTGGGTAGTATTAAAGCTTTAAGAACCACCTCTTAAAAACCTTAAATAAGAATTTATTTTGTTTGGATTCTTGTACTGTTCACGGGCTCCACTGACACGTGACGATCCGCGATTGGTTCGTTTTTAATTAAAAAAAAATCAAAAAAAAATATTCCTATTAGGGTTCTAAGGTTAATCATGGTCGTATAAGCCAATTTTTCTCATCTAAATGGTGGAAACAATCATCTTACAGTTTCATCCCGTTACCACCACAAATAATCATATTTCTTTAGTATGTAACTCTATTAAGCATCATCGTTATTGATCAAAAAAAAAACGCATCATCGTTAAACACACCAATCTCAAAAACCAAGAAGAAAAACAAAGCACATATACATTAACTTCAACGCTCGATTTAAAAAACTTATTATCCCTTTTTCTCATCTAAATGGTGGAAACAGCCATCTTATAACCAATACTTTACTTTATTTACCAGCTTAAAGCCGCCGAAATTTTCATATCGGCCTAAAGCTTAAGATGTGACTCTAATAAATAACCATCGCTTAAAACAATTGTGATGATAATAACTATTAAAATGGATTTTTTTTTGGAAGTTGTTCTGGTAGTAGCAATAGTAACTAACGATTTATGGTGGTATCATTCCTTATTCTTATTCGATGGTAGCGAATCCAAACTCGAGTGAAACATACCAAAAATCAAATCCAAACCAAGAACGAAAGACACACAACACATGAAAACAAAAGGATAAAAATCTATGAGACCTAACTAGGAAATTTGACCGCAGTCGGCGATCACCACGGGCTTAGTAGGCACGCCGCTAAGATCCTCTCGGCCGACCTCCTTCTCAATGTTCGTAATCACATCCGATCCCTCAACAACTTGGCCAAACACGACGCACCCGCCGTCGAATTCCACAATCTTCCTCAAACAGATCATGAACTCAGATCCGTTGGTGTTTTCTCTACAGTTCCACATGGTGAGGATACCTGGACCGTTGTGCATCTTGACAGGCCCGGCCCAGTATAAATTGGTGCCTAAAGCAAAAATATTTTTGCGCCCTAAGGTAGTCGAACCTAAGACTCAATTCGAGGAGAGGTAGTGCACAAACACTAGACTACAAGCAACTTTTACCATTTTTGCTGCCCCTAAATTCTTATTGTAACTTTTGGCGCCTAAAGCTCTAGCTTTACCAGCTTTAGGTCAGGGCCGGCACTGCATCTTGATGAAGTTCTCATCCTCGAAAAACCTACTTCCGTAGATACATTCGCCTCCTGGTTCGTCCTGGTTACCAATGATATCTCCTCCACACAAGGTATAATCGGGAAACACCTTGTGGATGCTTGATCCCTTGTAGTGGAGTGGCTTATCAAACTTACCGATGCCTTTCTCGCCGGTAAAGAGGGCACGAAAGTTCTCTGCCGTCCGTGGGGTCGTGTCGGCAAAGAGCTCCATCACGATCCGACCAGCCGGTTTCCCGTCCACAGTCATATCAAAGAAAACACTAGGGTTAGCCATTTTCACATCAGAGAGTTTAGGGTTTTCAGATTCCTCCTTAACAGCCCCGTTAACGTTTAATACGCCACCTGCCACTGGTGCGAGATGCCCAATAGGGTTAACGTTAATTGTGAACCCAACAGGAGCCTGAGGATGACCATGGGATCCATTATCGTTTAATCGGCCACCAGGGGATGGTACGAGTCGGCTAACAGGATTAAAGTTAACTGTGAATCCACCACCAGACGGAACGTTAATTGTAACGGCGGCTCTGTCGGTTTCATTAAAGCGAAAAGTAATTTCCATGTTCTGAGATGGGTCAGATAAATTTAGGGTTTTTTTCTGAGAGAAGAGGAACTAGTTTCAAGCGATTTAAAAAGGAAAACATTAATTGATAACTTTTTTACTGTGGATAAAATAAACATTTTTTTTATCTGTTAAACATTGCTTTATTGAACTATAGATATTTATGGTTAACCGTATAATCTTAAGTTATTACTTCATCAAAATAATTAATTGATAACTTTTTAATGCATAGTAAACTATAGCATATATTTTATCAAAACATTGAAAAAATATCACTCTCTACGTAAGTTAGTGATCCCAAAAGTGTTTTAGCGAAAGTGGACTCTATTGACTGGAGCGCTTTCAACGATGACCCAGAGTCCTATCCCCGTTACCGTTGTCTTCATGATTGGAGTCCAGATTTCATAGTTCAGGTCGTCGGAAACAGCGTATTGTATCTTCGTCGCCGCCATAGAGTTAGGATTTTTTTTTTTGGGACAGTAAATAAACCTAGGTTGCATAAAATTTCCGGTTAAGGTATGTTTCCTATTTCGAAAACATTTCGGAATTAGAATCTCTAGAAAATTCTTTGGAAACGAGTTTCTTGAAAAATTCATTTTGAAAATACGATGAAAACTTGCGTTTCTGATTTGAAATCTCGTGATTTTAATTGAAAACGCGAAATAATAACTATTTGACATTTGGTGTTAGTGATTACATATTTATTAACTTATATTTTAATGGGGTTTTGCAAAATTGACTCAAAACTTAAAGTCAAACACAAAACTAACCATTCTTTTTTTAGAATTTTGATTTGCCCTATTCACCATAGAAGTTCTCATTATTCACGAAAATGTCACTGAAACACTTACTAGAAGACTTTAAGTAAGTCTTCGAAAATTATGTGTTTACTCTATCATCCTCATCTTCATCAATTATTCACGAAAATGTCATTGTCATCAATTCACCCAACAACCATGAACAACCATGAACAACCAATATGAAGCTCTTAATGCATCAAAAAATCGATTTTCACTCATTCTATCTCATATCTTATCCACGAAAACTACATCTCTCTCTCAATTTCTCTCTCTATATTCATCCAAAAAAATCTAAGGTTTTGATTCTAAAGTTTTTAAGGTTCATATAGCCATTCAAACTCATGATTCCTGGTCATTAACGATTGAGTAGCTGTCTTGGTGAAGTTTTGTGTGCTTGGACAACTAAGCAAGTTTTCTTAGTGGTTTAAGGTATGAATCGAATATTTTACCAAGATTTGTTCGCGAGAAACTTGCGTGTAAGTCCTCTGGACATAGAAGACTTCACAAAAGTCTTCCTGGTCAAAGCATAGGTTAATTTTGCAATTGACTTTCTGTGTGTTTTTTAGAGAAGACTTTCGTGAAAGTCTTCCAACATTTCTTTGTTGACAAAAAAAATTAGGAAGACTTCCCTGGAAGTCTTCTAGATAAACATGTTAGTTTTGCAATTAATCGATCTGTGTCAGAAATTTGACTTTCTCCAGAAGACTTACCGGTAAGTCTTCCAACGGAAGACTTTCACGGAAGTCTTCTCAACTTTTATTTTAAGTCTTCTTACGGTCCTTGGAAGTCCGCATAGGTTATTTTTGCAATTGAAAATTTAAACTTGAACATTTAATTTAAATGGGAAGACTTCCATATAAGTCTTTGAGCGAAAAACTTACGTGGAAGTCTTCTAGATTTTTATTTTGTGATTCTGGTCAAACATAAGGTAACGAAAGAAGCGGAAGACTTCCCTGAAAGTCTTCTCAAAAAATTCAAATATAGTCAATTGCAAAAGTAACATACGCAGACTTCCACGGACCGTAAGCAGACTTAATGTAAAAGTTGAGAAGACTTTCGTTGGAAGACTTACCGGAAAGTCTTCTGCAGAAAGTCAAATTTCTGACACAGATCGGTCAATTGCAAAACTAACATGTTTATCCGGGAACACTTCCATGAAAGTCTTCCTAATTTTTTTTGTCAACAAAGAAAAGTTGGAAGACTTCCACGAAAGTCTTCATTTGTAAATTTTCAATTGCAAAAATGATCTGAATGGAAGACTTCCAAGGAAAGTCTTCTCTAGGAAGACTTTCACGAAAGTCTTCTCTAGGAAGACTTTCACGAAAGTCTTTTACGACAATGTATAATAAACCTTCATTTTCTTCAAATTTAAAATGAATTTAAAATTTTTATTGTTAATTCATGTGTTTTAGACAATATTTGAGGTCCTGAATGAAATCCATAACTTTATTGGTGATGATTTAGAGGTTATCAAATATGTTTATTAATGTTTATAGCTAATGATAAAGAATTGACCTGGAAGTCTTCTAGGTTAATTTTTGACCTTGATGTTTTATGTTTGCATATAAAAACATAACAAGTTAGAAGACATTAGAAATTTTTTTAATAAAGATGGAAGACTTAGTTATAAGTCTTCTAACAAGAAGACATTAGAAGACTTAATTATAATTTAAAATAATTTTCTTTTACTAGAAAATGAACCACAATCATTTTAAATCTCTTATATTAACCAACAATACCATATAATATAATTTAACTCCTAAAACTTTTATATAACTTAGGTAATTTTTTTACTGATTGGACATGTATTAGATTATCACGTTTGTAAATCAATGTTTTAGCATATAGTTTTGTTTCTCATAGCCCATGAGTTTTCAAAGTGAAATATTCGAGAAGAGCCATTATCTTATTATCCCTTATATATTAATCTTAAAGCATTACAACATATTTTGGTAGCCACATGTCATCACTACGATGATTCGTAAAATTCTTAGAAAAATATGTTGGTCCACCTAAACATATATTATATTTTTAATTAAACTAACTATCAAATTAATTATTAATGTATAAAATAATATTCTCCATTCTTTCCTTAGAAAAAACTACAGAATTACCAAATATAGTTAACAAATATATGATAATTAATAATTTGAATAATAAAGATTTGATAACTATTTTTGTATCCTACATCATTTTTTAATTTTATATTCTTAAAAGAAATTAAATAATCACATTAAGTATGTAATTCAAAAATTACATTTTTTTCTTATCTTCTTATATAATAAAGTTGGCTTTTTTTCTCCATAGGGGGAAATAATGCCACATGTCCTAAATACTTTTCACTTTCATTTCGATGCTGTTTTTGGGCTTCACAATTTCAATATTTGTATTATGATTATAGACGCTTAGTCATAGCATATTGTGTGGCCCGATATATTATGGCCCACTCCTTACCCTTTTTGTAATTAATCTCCTCGCGTCAATGAATCCAACAATATATGCAGGTTCACCGTCTACGCTTAACATTCGTCTTTCTTGAAGCCGAAACGTTTTGCAGTTATATACTTATATCAATAACTCGAGCAATTCCACTTATCACATTACGCCGTATTTAATACACCTTAACCTTCCACATCGTTTGCAATCACACTCCTACAAATAAGCATGCCTCTGTGTTATCATCACTGCACCGAGAATATATATTCATAGAGTTCTGAAGCGAGGAAGATACCGACTATGTAAGTCCTGGTCCTTGCCTTCTTTGAAAGAGTTTTAGACTTTTTTTTTGTTGGCTCTTGTAACGTCTTTTCTGCAGGCAATTAAATTCTTAATATGAATCAGCTTCTTTATTAAGCATCATTTTTTTTGCTTAAATTTGGGCATCATTTTTTTTATTTGCTAGCAAGTTCTTGGGAACTTGGATTCTTGCAAGTTTTAGTACATAGAAGTGTTGAATTGCTCTTTTGAGGAGTTTACTAATATTTTGTTTCTCCTGATTGTAATTGAATCAGACCTCTCAAGATAGGAAAAGATCCAATGTTGGTGCTAACTTTTTGCACTGGAAACTTGACCCTGTATGTATATATGATATGTTGGTGATAAATATACTCTATAATATTGGTACTTCGACTACAATAGCTGATCATTTTTTTAGTGTTTTAAACATGTGAATGAAAAGATTGTGTATGATACTTTCACCACATTTGGTAGCATTGCTTCTAATCCTGAGGTAGAATCTTTATTGTTGTTGATAATTATCTTTAATCTATGAGTAATATGTCATTGTGGTAGGGTAAAGAATGGTTGTACGCTTAAGAATCTGATGTTCCAAACTTTTTATTTCAGAAAATATGAAATCATGATACTGGGAACTCACAAGGTTTCAGCTTCATTAGTTATGACTCCTTTGACGCATCTGATATTGATATTAAGGTAACTCTTTTTTTTATTTTTGCTCTACTTCTACAATCCTGGGTACGTAAATGAGTCCCAGTCACATAAATGACGATGTGAATACACTTCTACGCCTAAGTACAACTCTATGAAGGAAATCTACGGTGTGTCTTAGTGTGTATGACGGGCTCGCAATTCATTGTTTCATGTTTATGTAACTATTTAAGTGTAGATACACCACCATTAAAAATGCTGAGTTTGCCTCTCACAATGATGAAAGGAAGGAGAAGATAAGAGCTTCAATGAACCAATTTTGGGCTGGAAGGTCAAGAACCAAACGATTAAAGAAGAGGCTCACTTCTGGTCAGTGAAGATTGCAGAAGCTGAAATGGAAGAGGGAAGTTGTGAATTAGAGTTTTATTGGGACAGCTACAAAAAGCTAAACAAGAGATTTTATCTGAGCGGAAGCTTAAATTGGCCGAGGATAAAGTAAGAAGAAAGGAACAAAACAAAATGAGAGCAGAAGAAGCTGCACACGCCAATACAGAGAAGATGAGAAAGATAAAAAAAAAAGAGAACACCAAGAGAGACCGAACCTAAGATAGTTTTCCATGCTTAGATTATATTACAGAATGTGTCATTGATATACATAAATATTTCCACAGATTTTCTAATGTATAGTTTGCAACTGACTAAACTTTAGCACCTACATAAATGGTTCCAACAAAAACGTTAAAAGGGTCAATATTCAAAAAAAAAAATCGGTACTAATAAAAGAGCATGAAAATATACAAAACGATCCCTGAGCATAAATATATGTTAAGTTAGATGACAAGTCTAAATCATTCTCCAAAGATGGCTAGAGAAAACCACTCTACAATGCTTGAAGAAAACCAACTTACACATCATGAATTTCTTATTGAAGAAGAATAACTCAGGGGTCTGAACAACGAACAAGTGAATTTCTCATTGGAGAATAATAACTATTGGGTCTAACAACGAACAAAAACAAAAATACTATAAATATGAATACATCTCAAAAATGTTATTAAAAAAAACAAGTAACCTACACATTAATTATTAGTTGGAGAGAAAACTTTCAATCACAGTTGGTCAGAACATTGTATATCGAAACTTTGCAAGTGCTAAAGCTGGCACTGATTTCTCTGTTGATCAGATCATATCATGTGAAACTTCTATGTGGTCGTGTTGTACCTGTATTTAATAATGCATTGGTCATATAGAGAGGTGTCTTTTGATGTGCACATGAGGCTATGCATCGGCTCAAAAGATAGCTCTTGAGGCATTGAGAGAAGATACAGCTTGAACGTGACATTGTGTTGCAGACCCAGATCAAAGGTCACTTCCACAGTGCATTAAGGATTTGGTCGGCAGCACTTACACCTTCCACTTGAAGCTTTCCCCATTCAACTTCTCCTCCAAGCATCAATCCTTCACCATATCAAGGATCTTTGACCGCATTCAGCGCTCAAAATGATGATTCTGGAGTGATTGAGGGGACTACATCCGCTACTGGTGTCTTAACGTGGTGAACCGGTTCCTGCTGGAATCACTGGTGAGAGTCAACGACTTGAGGATGTGCACATTGGAAAAACAATCCCGCATTAGCTTCCAAGGTTTTAGGGTGTGGCGAAATCCTACGCCGACAACTGCATCTGCAGAGGATCCTATCATTTCTAAAGATTAAATAATTTATTTTGCATCTCACTGGCTTTTTAATATGATTTTGATTGTTTGTTTTTTTGCATTTGCAATTTGCAGTGTCTTGGATGATTTACAACAACTGATACTATTGGGGTTAGACGTTCTTAAAAAGTTATTACTTCAAAATGCTCTTTTGTTGTACTTGACATATCGTTCAACCGTTTGGATACAAATCCAAAATTTTCAAAAATTAATAGTTTGAATAACAACAACGTAAACAATAAAAGCCAAAACAATACAAATTTAGTAAAAACACATATTATAATAGAAAATTATAAGTTTCTATAATAAATGAAATCTCATAATAATATAAAATATTTTTTTAGTAGAATATAATGTATATTATATATTTAAAGTAAAATATGATTTCTTCACAACAGAGTCACCACCCACAATCTTCATTGCACTGTATCATTTATTTTATTATAGAATATTCACTTTTTGATTATGTGTTCCACCAAAGTGGATTTTAGTTTGTGTGATGGTTCAACTTAAGTATTTCATCCACCGCATTGTAAAGAGTTTATCATTGTAAATTGATTCACTTAACTTTAGGTCTGAAGTCGTGTGAATCCCATTACAACACTGTCTCACTCAATTACAGAGGCCACACTATAGTCAATGAACAATCGTTTGTAGCTTTTAATATCAATTGTTAGGTAGTCAATTTTTTTAATAATTATTGTTAAAATTATGATATGAACTGGTCAGCATAATATAAATAAAAAGAATAGAATGAAATTTTAATAGAACGGTGAATGTAACGAAAATTAATAAAATGGTCATATCTAGAATGGACCTTGGGATACACTCTGGACTGCGGAAATGAACAGCAACACTGCGGAGTTCCAATCAATTGTAAGCGTTGTAGAACTTCTCCTAGATGGAATAACTAACATGATTTGAAACTATTTACATATAACTTTAAAGTATAAATTTGTATATTTTTCACATTACATTATTTCAATTTATTTACTTAGAAGTGGATTAATCTATTATTGTGAAAAAATTAATTATTGTAATAACACTAAAATTTGATACTCTTAAAATAAAAAGTAGCAGTGGTTCACTTTAGATTTTCTTCAACTATATCAAAATAAAATATAAATCAAAACTAAAAATAGAAATTAATACATTTTCTTAATTTTAATTTAATAATTTTGTATTCTATAACAGAAAAAATGTTAATGATCCTTTCAACTCAAACCAACACAATTTAATAAAATTTATAATAAGGATAAAAAAGATTATATTCATTATTTCAATTTAAAGTAAAATTTTAAATATTTTATAAAATTATAATATAAAATAGTTTTAGTATAGACTCACCCGCCCGTAGGGCGGGCTAACCCCTAGTATATGCTATAGTTTGATTTTTTCTTACGAGGTAAATTGTTTCCTTATATAAACTCGAGCCATCGATTTCTCTCATTTGTAGCAATCTTCTCTCAAAATCCTCTCAAGGTACTCTCTAACTCCTAGTTAGGGAATTTAGATTAGGTGGTTAGTTTAGGGAATTTAGATTAGGTGGTTAGTTTAGGGAATTTAGATTATGTGGGGTACTTTTTTAACTATTTTTTTAAATGATACGGGAATTAATGTTTATTTTTTTTAAAAAAAATTAGATGCCTAGACATGACAAGGTTGCTAGGGCTCACAGGTCGTCTCATCAGGGCAGTAGTACTCATTACGGAGATCTTTTCGGTCGTGAGGTTGGCGGATCATCTTCTTCCGCTCCTGGTTCTACGATTCCGGATGCCAGAAGTGTTCCCGAGACTCAGTTCCCACCTCCTCCTCCTCCTCCACCGGCTGTCGGGGTTCATCCCGATTTGGAGGTGCCGCCAACCGCTCCATTTGCGGTGTACACGGTCGAGGACATTATGGCAGCTCCAGGGAGGGAAGGGCTACCTGAGTTAGATCCTTTCCGACGGGACGGCCACAACATATTCTGGTATGTTTCATTTTTTTAAAAATGTTTTTAATTTATTTCTTAATTAATAAAAAATTAACAAATTTAATTAATATTTTTATTTTGTTTTTTTCCAGGTTTAATGTTGACGGGTGTGTCGCTCAGAGCGTCACCGATTGTATCAAGGGATACTTTCCCGATCCAGCTCCAAACTGGAAAATGACGGCCAGCCACACCAAAAATACATGGTTCAAAACGTTCGCCGTAAGTCATTTATTTTTTAATTATTTATAAATTTTAATATTATTGAACTAATTAATTTAATATTTTCTTGTTTCAGCAAAAATATTGTTGGTCCATAGGGATTCACCAACGGGTGAAGAAGGAGTTTGAGGCGAAGGCAAAAGCGCGATTGCTCGACATGGTCTACAACTGGAAGAGCAATTTTCAGGTGAATTTCTAAATTTAATTCAGTTTATATCATTAATTTCAAATGATTTTTAAAATATTTTTTTTCCAGGTCGATGGTTATGAGGCGGGGAAACCCGATTGCCTCACATCGACGACGTGGGATGGCCTCATCAGTTATTGGGGGTTGCCGGACTCGATCAGAACCTCCCACACAAACTCCGAGAACCGCTTGACAAAAGACGAGCATGGCAACACCAAGATGCTTCACACCGGGCGTCGAAAACATCACGCAGGAATCCGTTTAGACATGGTAATAAAATTAATAATTTATAATTAATTAATATTTTTTAATCTATTAATATTTTTCTAATTAATAATTAATTTTTAAAATTATTTTTTAGGCTAAAGAGACATGTGCTCTTCCATCTCTGAAAGAGCTTTACAACAGGACCCACCGGAACAAGGCTGGGCATTTTGTAGATCCTAGATCCGAGCGAATCTACAACGAGGTTGCTGCTCGGGTTGACCACCGCCAGACCCAGCTGACTTAGCAGTCTGGGACACCCGTCATATTATCCACTCCTGAAGTGGATAAGTTTTACGAGGAGGTAAATAATTTGTTTTTCTATTAATTTTTATTATTTTTTTTTTTTAACGTTATTAATCAATCTTTTTATTTAAAGGTCGCCCCTAGGAAAAATGGATGTCGGGATTGGTTCCGTTAACAATGTCCGCGCAGCGACATCGTCTAATGCTCAGGAACAGCACGATGTCACTGTTCAGCTGCGCTCGGAGTTGCAGGTGACGCAATCTCATGTGAGTTCTCTCTCCGAAATCCTAGACGTTTTGGCGGTCGGGAACCCGGTAGTGGCGGAGATGTTGCGTGTCAGACGAGTATCCAGAGCGCTTCCAACCCAACATCATCCACCATCACAGTCACAACCGTCAACGAGCAACGTGGACGAGGGGGGAGTTCCGGGATGACGACTTCGTTCGTCAATTTCACGAGGAGCATCCGTAGTTTTTATTTTTATTTTTAATTGTATATTATGAATTTAAAACTTAATTATTTAGTTATATATAAAATATTTTGTTATTTCATTTTTAGTTTATAATTTAGATTTTTTAATTTTCAAAAAATATATTATTTATATTTATTTTAATTATTATTTTTAATAGAGAAAAAACATTTCGAGGTAAATTCCTCGTACACAATTCGAAGTAAGGTTCTCGTAAATAATCGAAGTAAAACCCTAGTAAATTTTCGAAGTAGTTTCCTCGTAAATATTCGTAGTACATTCCTAGTAAAACTGTACGACGCATTTACAAGGAAAAGATATACTACGACCTTACGAGGAAACGTACGAGGCCTTTACGAGGAAAAAGTATCCACGACTTTACGAGGAAAACATTTCCTCGTAAATTTACTAGGAATTTACGAGGAAATAAGCTTTACGATGAACGTTTCACGACGAAACGCGTTTCCTCGTAAATTCCTAGTAAAGTGCCATTTACTAGGAAATTACGAGGCAAAACCGTTCTAGTAAAACTTGTGTTTTCTTGTAGTGTATATGCTATAGTTTGATTTTTTAAATGATTATTAATTACTAAGACTATTAACTACATTGATTTTTTTTTGGATTAATCGTTTAACTTTTTATTTAACACATCCTTTATATACTAAAAGAGGAGCACTTTTAATAAGTAACCGTTAAATTTTAATATATTCACAAGATTGCCATTATGCTGATGTGTCAGCACGAGAGAGCTTCTTACACCTTCCATCTAAATAATTTTCTTTTACTAGACAATGTACCACATTAATTTAAAATCTCTTATATTAACCAACAATACCATTTACCATAATTTAACTCCTAAAATTTTTATATAACTTAAGTAATTATTATTTTTTTCGCTGATTGGACATGTATTAGATTATCACGTTTGTAAATCAATGTTTTAACATATAGTTTTGTTTCTCATAGCCCATGGGTTTTCATAGTGAAATATTAGAGAAGATCCATTATCCTATTATCCCTTATATATTAATCTTGAAACATTACAACATGTTTTGGTAGCCACATGTTATCACTACGATGATTCGTAGAATTCTTAGAAAATATGTTGGTCCATCTAAACATATATTATAATTTTAATTAAAATAACTATAAAATTAATTATTAATGGATAAAATAATATTCTTCATTCTTTCTTTAGAAAAAACTACAAGATTACCAAATATAGTTAACAAATATATGATAATTAATGATTTGAATAATAAATATTTGATAACCATTTTTTTTATCCTCCATCATTTTTTTAATTTTATATTCTTAAAAGAAATGATATAATAACATTAAGTATATAATTAAAAACTTACATTTTTTCTTATATGCTATAGTTTTATTTTTTAAATGATTATTAATTACTAAGACAGTTAAAAATCCACACTGAATTGTTTTTGATTAATGGTTTAACGTTTTATAATAACAAAATACAAATAATCATAAAATCATATAAATATAAAGTCTAATTTAATATATATTCAGATTAAATTTATATATGTATATATATATATATATTCCAATATCATTTAAATTAAAATATATATCATATATAAAATACATAAAACATGTTAATTTTAAAATTGCATTGAATATGAAGTCTCAATTAATAAATATTAATAAAAATAATATTTGTTACAGTAAATAAAAATGTTAATAAAATCATATGAGTACAAAGCCTCAACTAATAAATATTCATATTAAAATATATTATATATCTATATTAATATAATTTAATTTTAATTATATACCATATAAATAAATATATGACTATTTTTATTTTTACCAACAAAATTGTAAATAAAAAGAGGGATTTTTTTGTTTATGTGATACTCCAATTTAATTATATACGTAATAGTTATTCATTTTTTAGTTATTCAATATATTTATTATTGCATAATACATAAATGAACACAAAATAAATAATATTCTGCTATAAATAATTTGTATACATAATTACTGTTCATTCTGCGCAAGCGCGGATCTCAAATGTATTTGATCAAATCATTTCAAAAATACAATTCTTCATATCGAAATAAGATGGTGAATTATAACATCCGAATGATATCATTGAAGCTTCATATAAATTAATAGATTTAAAAAATAAACAAAATATCAAATCCTACTCATCAACCTTATATTAACGGTCCATGACTATACGTTTGGGAACTTATGATATGATAGTTGAACATCAAAGATAGTATTTTATGATTATTAATATATAAATTTCACTCGGGGCATGCACGTGGGTAATCACTTAGTCTTTTCTATTAAAAAAGGAATTATATGTACAGTAAAAATATTTTAGCAACTGTATTTTTTGTAGTTTGTACATTTTCTTCATTGTTTAAAAACTTTCGATTAAAATAATTTAATAATAAAAGATCGATATAATTGGTGCATATGGTTTTGTATAAACTCTATAAATTAATATTTAATAAATTAATAAACTCGATAATTTAATAAATCTTATTGATTTCAAATTGCAACGTGTAAACTGTGACACAATTCGATAAGATAATAAATTTTGAAAAACTTTATAGAAATATATGGTCTCACATGGTTTATTAGAGTAGTAAATGTTCCTTCAAAATAAAACCAAATTTATGCTTGATATAGTTAATCGGTAAACAATTGAAAGCACAATAAATTCAAATCCAAACGTGAAAACAAAAAACACCAATCATTTTAACGATAATCATTGTAATTATATGATAAAGAAAATCGAAACCCAAATGAAAAAAAAATACACTATCACAAGGAAGGCATACGAACTTGATGAATCGACAAGGGTTTTATATATTATCAAACAAGCGGAAGCTCCAGTTGAATTAGAATCTTCGTCGTTATGTTCATTTCTCCGCAGATAATGTATTAAAAACTTTGTTCCAACTCGCAGAAAGTAGTAGTGTCTTGTTGTGAGGCAAATATCAGGATCATATGTTTAGTGCGCAATATGTGACCATCAATATTTCACTTGTATATTATTTTAACACAAATCTATGAACTTAAGAACACAAAATACAACCATAATCAAAGAAAGAAAAACACAAATTAGCATAATCTAATAATTTATTTATGCTCGAATTTGTGCGCATTCGGTAGAGGTGGACAAAAAAAACCAAACCAAATCAATCAAAACCAAACCAACCTAAATTAAATTGAAGTGTATATCTCAACCATTTCATTAATTTTTTTATCAATCCAAACGGTTCAGTTTGGCTAGATTTGAAACGGAACTGAACTGAAAACTCAAAGTGTGTTTGATTAGGTTAACTAGATGCACACAACTCGACCAAGAAAACTACATGTACTAATAACACTAAAATTTAAGGTAGTTAATCATTTAACATAAACAAGTAAACATAATTTTATATATTTTACTTTTATATGAATAGAAAAAGTACAAACAACAATGAAAAACATGGTGAGTTCACGACAAAAAGAAACACAACTTTTCTACATTATCGAAAACTTTGATATACTATGTTTGAAGGTAATTATTCAAACTATTAGATTACATCTTCTATATTTTTATTGTGACATTTTTTACTAGTAAAATGAAGAAGTGAATGAATTAGTGATCAAGTGATGATTTATTTATGTTTTATAAATTTTTAACGAAATTAGAAACCAAACCTATTAAATTGAACCAAACTCAAACCTAACTGAAAACAAAGCAAACTAATTTTGTTTGATTTCAGTTAAAATTTTCTTAGAAACGAATTAGCAAAACCGAATCCGGATTTCAACTGAAATTCCCACGCTTACCATCTGTACGACAACTAATCTGGATTGGACAAATAAAAAGTCTCTATGAAGGTTTAGTGTCAACTTCAAAGGTTACTGTAACTCTATCATATTGTATTTAATACTTAACTTCCGACTGTGATAACTTGCGGTGAATTGAATTTTGAGAAATTTCTTCTGCAAAAATCCAATCTCTAGTACATCACATAAAATCTTAGTTACTAAAACCTAAGGGGGGTATATAGAAACAAGAGTTTTAAGAGACTTTGAAATTTTGTTAAAACCTCATGTTATTTAACTAATGATTTTAAAAACTCTTTCCAAATTAAGTGTTATTCAACATGGAATTTGGACAAAGTTATTGGAAATCACTTGCAGTACCATGTTATTCAATTAATAATTTATAAAAACTAGCAGACGACAACCCACGAGAGAAGTTCTCGAATGAAGATGTGATGAAAATTTCAGATTACAAAAAGATTATCAACTAAACATTTCTGAAATTTATAGAAAATATCTATCAAGTCACATATATGTTTTAATTTTTGAATTAAAAAACCCCTCAAATAACTTCAAAATCACCCTAAACTCACCAAAATTGAAACACTCCAAAATATTTTAAAGCCCTTAGTTTAATACACCCCCTAAGCTTATTTCAATAACATAAATTTTCCAGCCTCAACTGACCAACACTCAATACATAAAGAGTCTCGATGCATGTTTAATGCTAACTTCAGAGATTATTGTAATTTTGTCATATTGCAATAAATACTTAACTTCCGACTGTGAAAGCTTGCGGTGAATTGAACTTTTTGAAATTTCCTCTGCCAAAATCCAAATTGTAGTACATCACATAAAATATTATTTACTAAACTCTAGGCGCATTTCAATAACATATTTTTTCAGCCTGAACTGACCAACAGTAACACGTTTCTGTTGATCTTGAGAACAAAAAATACATTCTTGATTGTAATCTTCCCTTTATCAGCCGTTATCATGAAATCCTCTATTCCAATGGACATGATAATATTCCTGGTGATCAATCTGATTCGAGCCTTGTGTGTTCTATCTGAAGTCGTGAAATACTTTTCATGTGGACCTATGTGATTCGAGTTTGTGGAGTATATCATCCACGTCCTAAATATCATTGACAGCGAGATTGATTCTCTTTTTCCCATTCAACGTCATCATGTTACTTCAAAGTGGTTTGATTGTAGTAATTAGATTTTGTTTAGTTAAAATTTATGAAACCAGAGAGGAATGATTTGTGATTTAATTAAAATTATATAAACTTTCATAATTCATCTAAAATTACCTAAAAGCTCAACGAAAATTTGAAAAACAAATGATTCTAAACCAAGTCAAATGACAATTCGACAGATCCATCATCGAACTAGTGGAATCCGAATTTAAACGAATAGAAAATAAAATCACACAATGACACCAAACTAAAAAAAAAAGAACCACATATGTCCACCTTACTAGGCAAGTCTTGCACCAAAGTGAAGAACATGAAGCTAATTAAGAGGTGAGATTACCTTTAATCACTTCCAAGCGCAAAGCTGGTCCTCTTCTCTCATTGCCCCACAAAGTATCCCCAAACTCTGCCCGGTTCGATCCAGCAAAACACATTTGTCTGGTTTCAATTTTATTGTATAGCCTCTTGCTATAATCAAAATCAAGACTCAACACGTTTGTGTCCAACTCTGGAACAAAAGACACATTCTTCATCGTCTTCTTCTTCCCTTCCTTCATCATGATCTTCACATCTCCTCTTCCTTCGATCCTAAGATATTTTCCGTCTGGTAACCCAAGTTTACTTTTTTGTGTGTTTGTCCAAACAGTGAAGTACCTCTCATACGGAGTCATATGATGCGTGGTACCATCGACGTAGATCATCCACATATCCTCATCATAACTGTCCACACCTTCCTCTTTTTGAGAATGTCCCAAAGTTCCTTGGATGAAGAAGCAAAGAGAGTATTCTTGAAAGCAGAATCAGTGATATTGGGTTATTATATTCTTGTATATGTAAATGGGCTTAGGGCATACATGTATATAGGCGTTTGCCTCTCTTAGGTGATGAATGAGAAACAACATTCTACCCTACTGAAACCTTCTTGACATGGTATCAGAGCTTAAAATCTAAACTACAAGATTTGGCTGATCGATTCTGGAACTACTAGATCAGCTGCGGTTGTATTGTTTGACGGCCCCGTTTTGAAACAATGGATACAAATCGGCTCTCACTACTTCGATGATGTCGGCTCGTACTGAAACAAGACGCACAATATCACCATATGATCTTATTGCAGGCGATAATCCTGGAACTCTCGTCTCAAAACCATTGTTGCGTGGATCTAACTAAGATGAGTGGTCCACCAACCTACGACTGGCTTTGAAGGCGAGAAAGAAGTTTGGTTTTGCGGATGGAAACATTCTGCAACCTGTTGAAGAATCAGAAGACTATGAGGATTGGATTGACAACAATGCTCTTGTAGTCTCTTGGATGAAGTTGATGATAGATGAGAACATTGCAGCTTCTATGACTCACATAGACGATTCTCATGAGCTCTGGACACGCATCCAGAAGCGCTTTGGAATCAAAAATGGGCAATGAGTTCAACGACTCAAAACAGAGTTGGCCAATTGTCGCCAAAAAAGAGTCGCAATTGAAGCATACTATGGAAAACTCTCTCAGATGAGGAGGAGTTTGGCTGACTACCAGAAAGCCAAGATCATCACTACAAGAAAACTCCGCTTTTGCTACAAAATTTTACTAGGAAAATCTTTCCTCGTAAATCTACTACTAGTTTACTTCGAATTTACGAGGAAAACTATTTTCCTCGTAAAGTACTCGTAAGCCTACGAGAAAGGGTTTTCGTCGTAAAGCCGTAGTAGCATTACGAGGAAATTACGTGGAAAAAGACATTTCCTCGTAACGTCGTAGTAAAAAACTTTCCTCGTAAAGTCCTAGTAAGGAGTTACTACGCAATTAAGAGGAAAACTTTTTTTACTTCAATTTAGCGAGGAAATGGCTAGAAAATACCTATTTTTAATCTAAAACGTGTTTTATACCTACTTTTCCTCCCAATTTCCTAGTAAATATTCAGATTCGAAAATCTCTATAAATACCACCATTTGTGATTCATTTCAAACACACCAAAAAAAATCAGCTATAAGTTTGATCAAATAAAAAAAATGTCCGGTCCGGGAAATATTTTCGAGTTGTGGAAGTGGATGTATTCACACAGAGATAATAACGGGAGAGTGACGAAAGAATTTCTCGAAGGATTGGAGACGTTTATGCATCAAGCAGATTCTACACCACTCACGCAGGAAAGTGGTAAGATGTTCTGTCCTTGTTGAAAATGCTGCAATACAAAATTAGGCCCTCGTGAAAATGTTTGGAAGCATTTAATAAATAGAGGTTTCATGCCATATTATTATATTTGGTATCAACATGGAGAAGATGCTAGTTGTATGAATGAAGCTAGCAGTAGTAATAGCAATTTTGAGGTTGAACCGGTTAATCATTTGCTTAATGAAAATAGCCATCATCACCAGGAGGAACAAATGGTAGATTGTGATAGGGTTCATGATGTGGTAGGTGATGCATTAGTAACTCATGATGATGATGAAGTTGAAGAACCTAACTTAGATGCAAAAAAGTTTTATGAAATGTTAGAAGCTGCGAATGAGCCAATTTACAGTGGTTGTAGAGAAGGTCTGTCAAAATTGTCGTTGGCTGCTAGAATGATGAGTATTAAGTTTGTTTAACCGAAAAACGAATTTAAATTATGTATGTTTTAAATTTGGTTAATCAGAAAATTAAAATTGAATTTGAGGTTTAGGTGTAGAAGAGGAGTTTAGTTATAGAAGATGTTATAAGTTATGAAAGTTGTGGTTTGGGGTTTGGGGTTTCGAGTTTAGGGATTTACAAACCCTTTCCTCGTAAAATCCTAGTAAAATAAAACACGGGACTAGTTATTTCCTCGTAAAGTGTTACTAGGACTTTACGAGGAAAATAAAACAAGGGACTAGTGCTTTCCTCGTAAAGTCGTAGTAACACTTTACGAGGAAATAACTAGTCCCGTGTTTTATTTTACTAGGATTTTACGAGGAAATGAAAACACGGGACTAGTGCTTTCCTCGTAAAGTCGTAGTAAACTTACTAGCATCTTACGAGGAAAACTATTTCCTTATATAAACTCGAGCCATCGATTTCTCTCATTTGTAGCAAGCTTCTCTCCACATCCTCTCAAGGTACTCTCTAGCTCGTAGTTAAGTGATTAGTTTAGGGAATTTAGATTAGGTGGTTAGTTTAGGGAATTTAGATTAGGTGATTAGTTTAAAGAATTTAGATTAGGTTGTTAGTTTAAGGAATTTAGATTAGGTGGAGTAGTTTTTTAATTGTTTTTTAAAATGATACGATAATTAATGTTTATTTTTTTAAAAAAAAAATTTAGATGCCTAGATAGGACAAGGTTGCTAGGGCTCACAGGTCGTCTCATCAGGGCAGTAGTATTCATTAAGGATATCTTTTCGGTCGTAAGGTTGGCGGATCATCTTCTTTCGCTCCCGGTTCTACGATTCCAGATGCCGGGAGTGTTCCCGAGACTCAGTTCCCACCTCCTCCTCCTCCTCCACCGGCCGGCGGGGTTCATCCGATTTGGAGGTGCCGCCAACCGCTCCATTTGCGGTGTACACGGTCGAGGACATTATGGCAGCTCCAGGCAGGGAAGGGCTACCTGAGTTAGATCCTTTCCGACGGGACGGCCACATCATATTCTGGTATGTTTCTTTTTTTTTAAAATGTATTTTAATTTATTTATTAATTAACAAAAAAATAACAAATTAATTAATATTTTTATTTTGTTTTTTTTCAGGTTTAATGTTGACGGGTGTGTCGCTCAGAGCGTCACTGATTCTATCAAGGGATACTTTCCCGAACTAGCTCCAAACTGGAACATGACGGCCAGCCACACCAAAAAGACCTGGTTCAAAACGTTCGCCGTAAGTCATTTATTTTTTATTAATTATTTATAAATTTTAATATTATTGAACTAATAATTAATTTCATTTTTTCTTATTTCAGCAAAAATATCGTTGGTCTGTAGGGATTCACGGGCAGGTGAAGAAGGAGTTTGAGGCGAAGGCAAAGTCGCGGTTGCTCGACATAGTCAACAACTGTAAGAGTAGTTTTCTGGTAAATTTGTAAATTTAATTCAGTTTATATCATGATTTCAAATAATTTTAAAAATATTTTTTTTCCAGGTCGATGGTTATGAGGCGAGGAAACCCGATTGCCTCACATCGTTTGTGTGGGATGGCCTTATCAGATATTGGGGGTTGCCGGACTCGGTCAGAATCTCCCACACAAACTCCGAGAACCGCATGACAAAAGACGAGTATGGCAACACCAATATGCTTCACACCGGAGGCGGAAACCTCACGCGGGAATCCGTCTAGACATGTTAATTAAATTAATAATTTAATAACTACTTAATATTTTTTTAATATATTTATATTTTTCTAATTAATAAATAAGTTTTTAAATTATTTTTTGTAGGCTAAAGAGACAGGAGCTCTTCCATCTCTGAAAGAGCTTTACGAGAGGACCCACCAAAACAAGGCAGGGAATTTTGTAGATCCTAGATCCGAGCGGATCTACAACGAGGTTGCTGCTCGGATTGACCACCGCCAGACCCAGCTGAGTCAGCAGTTTGGGACTCCCGTCACATTATCCACTCCTGAAGTGGATAAGATTTACGAGGAGCTAAATAATTAATTTGTTTTTTCTATTAATTAATTTTTATTATTTATTTAAGTCATTTTTTAACGTTAATTATTAATCAATCTTTTTATTTAAAGGTCGCCCCTAGGAAAAAGGGACGTATCGTCGGGATTGGTTCCGTTAACGATGTCCGTGCAGCGACATCGTCTTATGCTCAGGAACAAAACGATGCGAATGTTCAGCTGCGCTCTTATGTGAGTTCTCTCTCCGAAATCAAAGACGCTTTGGCGGTCGGGAACCCGGTATTGGCGGAGATGTTGCGTGTCAGACGGGAATCCGGAGCGCTTCCAACCCAACATCATCCACCGCCACAGTCACAACCGTCGACGAGCAACATGGACGAGGGGGAGTTTCGGGATGACGACTTCGTTCAACAATTTCACGAGCAGCATCCATAATTTTTTTTTAATTGTATATTATGAATTTAAAACTTAAATATTTAGTTATATATAAAATATTTTGTTATTTTGTTTTTAGTTTATAATTTAGATTTTTAAATTTTCAAAAAATATATTATTTATATTTATTTAAATTATTATTTTTTATAGAGAAAAAACCTTTCGAGGTAAAATCCTAGTAAATGTTTCGAAGTAAGGTACTCGTAAAATGTCGTAGTAATTTCCTCGTAAAGTTTCGAAGTAGATTCCTCGTAAATAGTCGTAGTAATTTCGTAGTAAATGTTTACGACAACCTTACGAGGAAAATATTACTACGAACTTACGAGGAAATGTACGAGCACTTTACGAGGAAAAGTTTACGACGACCTTACGAGGAAAACTTTTCCTCGTAAAATTACTAGGACTTTATGAGGAAATAAGCTTTACGATGAACGTGTCACTACGAAACGCGTTTCCTCGTAAATTCCTAGTAAAGTGTCCTTTACTAGGAAATTACGAGGCAATATCGGCCTAGTAAATGATTTGTTTTCTTGTTGTGCATGGAAGAAGTTAGAAAGGAGTGTGAGGAAGATAAACTACATCAGTTCCTCATGGGTCTCGATGAAACATTATATGGTGGAGTGAAATTGTCTTTGTTGTCAAGTGTTCCTTTACCTACACTTGAAGAAGCGTATAACACGCTGATCCAAGATGAAGAATCAAAGCTTGTGGGTAGACTGAATGAGGAGTGGACAGATTCTGTAAGTTTTGCAGTTCAGAAAAAATCTCGTCATGCTCGTTCTCTCAATGAAACCAGAGGACAACCATACGAAAACAGAGCATGCTCTAACTGTGGAAAAAGGGCATACGTCGGAGTACTGTTTCAGGCTCATTGGGTACCCGTAATGGTATGCAGAAAGACAAAAGAACAAACCAGGTTCTTCTCGTGGAAACTATAGTGCTGGTCGCGGTTCGTGTCGCAAGCTGTTGCAAAAAATGGAAGAGGAAGCGGAGCTGGTCATGGGTCTGTCCAAGCGAATCATGTTGTAGCAGCCAGTGCCTCATCCCCGGCTCTCACTTCTGCTGACTGAATGGGGATCACTGGACTAAGTGATGATCAGTGAAAAACATTGGTCCACATGCTTAACGAAAGAAAAGCACCACCTACAGAGACGCGATCAGGTAAAAACTTTGTTGAGCATGTTCTTCTCTTCATGCCTTTTCAGATGCTGATTGGGCTGGCAACAAGGATGATTATACATCTACTAAAAGCAACCGATTTCTATGGCATCACAAAAGCAAAAGAGTTTGGCAAGGTCATCTATCGAAGCAGAATATAAGGCAGTAGCAGACACTGCAGCTGAACTTCGGTGGATTTGAGTTGTGAGTTTTTTAATACCAGGCTGAATGAGTCGTCAGATTTTTCTCTCTACTAATGAGTATCGAGGAGGCAGAGAAAAATATATAGCCTTGGTGGTGCAAGAGTTAGATTCATTGGTGTGTTTTGTTTTTTGTAAATGTATATTGACAGTTACTGAAGATAAAATAATTCTATAGGAATTATATGCATAGTCATTTACACACATTGATTATCTCTGTAACTGCGTTCAGCTTGTGCGACTTTTTTTGAACGGATATATTATCCCGATTTGAGTGATGAGACGGATTGGTGACAACTTTAAGGTTTGGTATTTGATGTATATATTGTTGACAATAATCAAAATAGTATGACAATGTTTTCTTGAGCCAGTATTGAAGAACCCAGTTTTGGCTCTGTTTTAGAAATAGTGAGGTTCGTCAAGGAGACAATCTTTGTTCAACCGCCATGTCATTTGATTTGTCAAAACACACGTAATATACTTTGATGGACACCCAAAATTAAACCAATTTATTAAGGCGTAACGAAACGAAGAACAGTGCCGTATAGAACAAGCATTGGACTTGCATTTATTCTCAAAAATACATTATTAACAGACTCGCAAAGTATTCAATTAACTAAACAAATAAAAGAAAAGATACGTCGTTATAAAGATAGAAGAGTGCCGTATAGAACAAGGAAAAGAGGGCGAGAAAGAGCAATATCATGTTGAAGCTCAAGCATCTTCTTCCGCATAGTGTTGATAATAATAAGTGTTTACGATTTATGAAAGAAAAGAAACAAAAAGATGAATGTAATCAACGTGCTCTGTTTTTATTAAAGAGAACATAGTATTACTTAAAGATATTGTATTACACTCAATGAATGTTTTCTGAGACAAGACTCGATCTATATTTACAGAAGGTGAAACAATGTATTGCAAAGACACAACTCCATGTTGTAAAGACACAACTTTAGGAATGGTAGATCGGGACTCTTGACTTGTAAACTAAGTAACTAACTTATACGAATGTGTGATTTTATACTATACGAGATTTGATTATAGTTCAACACTCCTCCTTAATCATATATCGATTTGATCCAAGTTTTCATCTGAGATCTTCAAACCTTGAACCCCTTAACGCCTTTGTAAAGATATCTGCGAGTTGATCTTCTCCTTTGCAATATTCCAGTTGAATGAGTCTCTTGTGTTCGGCTTCACGTACAAAATGATATTTGATGTCTATGTGTTTTCTTCTTCTATGCTGCACCGAATTCTTTCCAATAGCTATTGCCGACTTGTTGTCACATAAAATGGGAATGCCTTCTTTAAAATTCTTTCCAAACTCCTCCATCAGTCTTTGTAACCAAATCGCTTGGTTTGTTGCTGCACATACGGCGATATACTCCGCCTCTGCGGTAGATTGAGCTACAGTTTGTTGCTTACTTGACTGCCAACAAAACATAGCTGATACAAGATTAAAAGCATAACTTGATGTGCTTTTCTTGTCTTCCGTTGAACCACCTCAATCACTGTCTGAGTATCGTATCAATCTTGGTGTGTTCACACTTGTAAAGAATACTCCAAAACATGATGTTCCTTTGACAAATCTTAACACTCTTTTGGCTTCTTGATAGTGCTTCATGCGAGGTGATGACATGTATGTTAAGAGATAGAAACTTGCGTACATCACATTAGGTCTTGATGCACACAAATACAAAAGCCCTCCAATAATGCTTCTATACTTAGTCGGACCTCCATACTCTTTGTCATCTTCAACTTCTTTTCCTTTCGGTGCGAGTGGAGTGCTAATGCTCTTGCTTCCTTTCATGCCAAACTTATCAATAAGTTTGTTTGCATATTTTTCTTGTGAAAGAAATATGCCATGATCATCTTGGATTACTTCCATTCCAAGAAAGTAGTATAACAATCCAAGATCCGTCATCTCGAGTTCATTCTTCATATTCTCCTTGAATGTGTTGATGAGATAGACATTGTTCTTGTGATAATGATGTCATCTACATATAAGCTGAATATCAACACATCTCCTTCTTGCTTCTTGATGTACAAAGCCGCATCATTCATACTTCTTTCAAAACCTTTTTGAATGAAGTATGAGTCTATTCTTCCATACCAAGCTCGTGGAGCTTGTTTTAGACCGTATAATGCTTTGTGTAGCCTTACCACCTTTTCTTCTTTTCATTCAATCACAAACCCAAGTGGTTGTGTGATATAAACTTCTTCTTTAAGTTCTTCATTGAGAAAATCTGACTTTATGTCCATTTGATACAATCTCCATTTCATTTGAGCCGCATATGCAAGTATGGCTCGTATTGTATCATGTTTTGAGACTGGGGCAAATGTCTCAAGATAGTCAACTCCATATTCTTGAGAGAACCCTCGTACAACTAGTCTCGCCTTGTGTTTGATCTGATTTCCGCTTGCATCTTTCTTGATCTTATAGATCCACTTCACTCTTATCACATTTTTCTTCTTAGGCTTGACTACTAGTTCCCACGTCTTGTTCTTCTCGATCATCTCTATTTCTTCACTCATGGCATTTCTCCATTCTTTTGTACCACATGCTTCATCATAAGTATATGGTTCTTCATTTGCATGAAGACAAGCTTCTATTGTTTGAGCCGCCTCTACTCTTGGTGCCTTTTCCATGATTTCAATCATGGATTTGAGCTTCTTTGGTGTCTCAGAAGCTTCTCCATCTTTATCACCAGTATCATAATCATTATTTTGAATGAAAACAGGGCTGGAAATACCTTCAATTTGTTCGGTTTGTTCTTTAGGCGATTGAGAGTCTTCCATAGACAACTCTAATGTCTTCTTGACTTCTTCTTGTCTTTTCCAATCCCACTTCTTGTTTTCTTCAAACTATACATCTCTTGATACTTCAATCTTCTCATTCTCCAAGATAAGAACTCTATAGACTTTGGATTGATTGTTATATCCAATAAAGACTCCATGTTTTGCCTTGACGTCTAACTTCATCCTCCGTTGATCTGGGATATGTATGTAGCATATGCTACCAAACGTTCTCATGTGTGACACATCTGGCTTGTGTCCGCAACACTTCTCTATAGGAGTGACATCGTCTTCTATTGTCTTTGATGGCAGATGGTTCTGAAGATATGAAGCAGTGTATATCGCTTCTGCCCATAACTTGAGCGGTAAGTCTTGCTTTACCAACATCGTTCTAGCCATCTCCACCAAGGACCTATTCATGCGCTCTGCTACACCATTTTGTTGTGGTGAATAAGGCAAGCTAACTTGCTTATTGATTCCTTATTCTTCACAGAAACGGTTGAAATCTTGTGAAGTGAACTCACCACCTCCATCTGATCTCAACGTCTTGATGGTCCAATCCGATTGCTTCTCCTCCATTGCTTTGAACCTCTTGAACATTGAGAAGGTTTCTAATTTTTGCTTCAGGAAGTATACCCAAAACATGTGAGTATAGTCATCCAAGAATAGCAAAAAAATCGACTTTCATCAATATATTGATGCTGTATCAGTCCACATACATCTGTATGCATAATCTCAAGCTTTTCTCTTGTCTTAGTTTGAGATTCCCTTGGGAAGCTTTTGCATGATTGCTTTCCAAGTCTACACGCCTCACATGCTTCCTTCCTGACATTAAACTTTGCTAACCCTTTTACCAAGTGTTTGTCTTGCATTTGTTGCAACCTTCTGTTGCCTACATGACCAAGCCTCGTGTGCCATGTCTCCATTTTTCCTGGCTCACTTGCACTCATGGCTTCTTCCTGAGCCGAACTCATCCTGATTCTGTAGCTCTTGTGAGTCATTGAGATATCCATTATCCTCCTGCCATTTGAATCCTCTATGGTGCATCTCTTCTCTTGGAAAGTCACCCGGTATCCGCTTGAAACAATTTGTGGAACACTCAACATATTTTTCGCCAAACTCGGAACCAAGAAAACATTTCTAATGGTCCTCTTGCCACCATTTGTCATGACAGTAATCTCTCCTTTACCGGATGTCATGACAATGCTTCCATTTCCAACCTTTATTGGAACCTTGATACTTCTATCAAGCCTTTAGAAGTAATTCTCCTCCCTTGTCATATGATTAGTGCATCCATTGTCTACCAACCAAATGTCTTCTTTTAATGTTGTTGTTTCTTCTTCACTTGCACTGAACGACATATGATCTTCACTTAAGTCTTCATCTCCAAGACTTACATGCGTTCTCTCCTTCTTCTTTGAGTAACACACATTTGAGTAGTGGCCAATCTTACCACACTTGTAACATTCCTTGTTACTTTTCTGATTCTTGCCATGATTGTTTTTCTTCTATTTCTTCCAACACTCACTTTCTGTGTGATTGCTTTTCTTGCAAAACTCACACCACTTCTTGCCTTGACTCAAACGGTTCTTTGTGTTGCTTTGTTTTAAACCAGAATCTTTTCCTTTTGCTCGAGCATTGAATGCTCCTTCATTTGTGCTTTCTTCTCTTGCAGACAACCTTGCTTCGTGAGCCTTAAGAATACTGATTAATTCTGTTGTTAGTGAAGTAAAATCGTGCGTTTTCTCCAAAATGCTAACAATGCTATCGAAATTGGACGGGAGAGAGATGAGTATCTTTTGTATGAGTTGAATGTCGGTTTTCTGTTCACCATGGTAAGTTAATTGACTTTCCAAGACAATTATCTTATCGGTGAAAACCTTAATATCTCCGTTATCATACGTCTTGAGATTCTCGTACTCTGTTTTCAACGTTTGAAGTTTAATCAAACGAACTTGAGGAGGACCTTGGTACTCAGCCTTCAATGCGTCCCATGCCTCTTTTGATGTTGATGCTGCTGCAATGCGTGAGAATATTTGATCCGTCACGGGAGTTTGCAAAATTTGCAGTACCATTGTATCATTCAGATTGCTTCTTCTCTAACTATTTTTTTCCCTTGCTGTTTCAGGGGTTTCTTCCACTTGTACCGGTTGGGCTGACACACCTTCTTCAACCACAGACCATAGTTTTTTGGTCCTGAAAATGGTTGCCATTTTGATGCTCCAGAAGTTTTGCTTTTCCCAATCGAAAATAGGGATCACTTGATTTTGCATCGTCTCGCCTTTTGTGAACGTGAATTTTTTTTCTGATTATCAATATCACAATCTTCTGATTATCAATATCACGATTTCTGATTATCAATATCACAGGCTTTTGATTATCAATATCACGATCTCTGATTATCAATGTCACGACCTTTTGATCAATATCACGGACGGTGCTCTTTTTTTTGAACTAGTGTTTTCTCTCTTTGTCCTCTCAACCGTAAAACTCTGATAGCATGTTCATAATTATAAGTGTTTACGATTTATGAAAGGAAAAGAAACAAAAGGATGAATATAATCAACTTCTTCTGTTTTTATTAAAGAGAACAAAGTATTACTTAAAGGTATTATATTACACTCAATGAATGTTTTCTCAGACAAGACTCGATCAATATTTATAGAAGGTGAAACAGTGTAATGCAACACAAATCCCTGTTGTAAAGACACAACTTCAGGAATGTTGTAAAGACACAACTTTAGGAATGGTAGATCGTGATTCTTGACTTGTAAACTAAGAACACAACTATTGGGGGTCTTTAATGGGTTTCTTAAGGCGTTGGACCCCCAAAAAACTTTAGAAACGGTTACAAAAATAATCAAATAAGAACATGTTTCTTGCACTGTTCGCGGACCCCACTAATACGTGCGGATTGCGATTGATTTACTTTTTAATTTTTTTTATTAAGTCAGATCAAAACAAAAATTAGAAACCCATTAATCATGCCCTAAGTAACTAACTTATACGAATGTGTGACTTTATACTATACAAAATTTGATTATAGTTCAACACAGAGAAGTTATGGCTCCCATGCAACAGTAAACATGATCTTTGAGACGAACGTCAGCTTCATAAGCCAAAGAGTTAATGGTTTCTTGTCATTGTCCTTCAGGAACCTCACTGAGAAGCTTACTTACGTTACTGGCTCCAAAGACTTTGTGGACATTAAAGAAAGTTATGGGGTCGCTTGAAGAGTGGGTATGCATCGTTTCTTCAAGAACTTGCAGGCTGCACAAGATGAACTAGACCGTGGCTCCCTCACATCTCAAACTCCTTTTCTGTAAATGTTACGCTCTCGTTTATTCAAGTTTTATCTCTTTGACTCCTTTATATATTATTAGACTCTTGTAACTTTCTGTGTGAAGACGATTGTTTCTTTGGGTATTAAAGAAGGAAACACAATGGGACAAGGCATGGACCTATTCATCATTTGTGTTGGCTTGAGCTTTTACGTGCTAATAACATGATTCGCTCGTAGGTTGAAATATAAGCTTGTAGGTCTTTGAAACAGTGAAACTAACCAATCAGTTTGATTTCTCTTTTTGAGATTGTGCACATTAAAACAAAGAGAAGCAAGACTTGAGATGAGATGGAAAAGTCAATCAAGAAAAATATAAAATAGATTTCACACTGATACAAGAGGAATTTTCTCATAAAGTGGACGATGATCGTTCAAATCAAATTGACTTGAGCACATATCTTTTTGGTTATTATTAATTTAGTTTATACATACATAAGAAAATGCCGGTGGACGATGACTTTTTTTTTTTGAACAACCGAATACTTTTTTTTTCTTTTTTAAACTGCATTGCAGAGTTAGGATTACAACTAGCTGATTTTGCAATAAGATCAGCCACAGATTTCAAACTACTAGGAATAAGGAGAAGTCTTCACCGCCTTCTCTTTTGGTTCCGCTTCTGCTGGAGTTATGAAGGGGTCTGGTTTCTTGATCTCAAGCGACGCTCTGAAACTCACCGGTGGTCCTAGTGTCTGCTTCTCCGAAGCCCTATGCCGCTCCTCCTTTCACCATCTTCCTTTCCGTGCCGGAACTTTTCTTGTGGTATCAGACCGCAGAGACAAAGCTCTCTGTTTCAAGGTCACATCCGGCTCCCGCCCCTCCTCTCTCCGTCCAAATCGCTTCCCTCCCTCTTCACCTCCGGTGTTCTTTCAACCCACTTCATCTTCAAGATCCGGCATCGTGGCGTTGGAACAGAACTGAACCATATCTGCCTCGCCTTTAGAGTGTGCTACTCTTGGGTACTTGCGGCTCCCTGCTTCTCCACTGCCGGTCATGTTGTCCTCCTGCCCACTGGTAATGACAGTATCACTACCGACTTTATTTCATGTGGACGAGGTCGACTTGTATCCATCTCCAATCCGGGTGCTCTGCAACAACGTTTCTACCCTGTTGCTCTGGCCTAAAACGACTAACCCCACTGGACTTGGAGAGTTTGGTCCGACATATCTCTCCGGTGAGCAATCAGAGAACGGCGGGTACGTCATCCCTCACAGCAAAACCCTAATCTGGCAGTCTCTCGAGTCATAGTCCATGGGCTTGGGCTTGGCTCCAACTTTTGGGCCATAGTCCTATTTTTGGAGGCTTTAGGGTGCTAAGATTTTATTGGAACTTTAATTCTAAACCCAGGCTTCTCAGGCCTCTTGGCTATGGTTGTAGAGTTTTTCAACTCTGGCTGGCCAATCCCATGCTTTCCAACTTATTCGAGATTCACATAGTCTCGTCGGAAAGTCTTGTCGGTGTTAGCGCCGATCTCGCTGGTTTAATGTGCTGTTCAGCCACATTCAGCTTCTCATCGGATAATTTGGATTCCTTTCAAATATATCCGTTTGGGTTCTTCAACGTCGATTCTGACTATTTCATGCTCGCTAGAGGAGAAGGGCAGAAATGTAAAAGTAGATGATAGATTCTCGATATCTAAGTTAAGTCCATAGATCTCCACCGGATGAAGCTTCGAGATGAATGCTTTGATCAGCACTACTTGGTTATCTGACTTTAAACAGATTTTGAAGTAATGGAGTAATTTTGCGTGGATTAGAGCTTCCCAGACCGCTATTGCCTCTGCCATGAGAAGGGAGGCGACGTATGGCTCTGTCGTGGAACCTTGTCCGAGTGTATTTCCTAATGAGTCTGAAAACCACCACCCACAACCCGCTACTCTGGTCTACCAACGACCCCTTCACTATCCATTTTTCTTCCTTTTCTACGCATCATTCATTATGGCTGAGTATACCCAAAGGGTTTTCTTCGAATACATTAATATTTTCAATAACTTAAAATGAATAATTTCATTTTCCACCAAAAACATAGAAGGGAAATTGTCAAAATAACACTTTCATAATACCACTTTTCATGTTTAGCTTAATCACTTTTACCTTTATTTTTAAGAGAAAAACACACACTTATAACTCTTAGGTTAATTAATCTAATACTTAAAGTTTAGAGTTGAGGTCTAGGAGTAGGATGGGATAGGGTTTATGAATGTAAAATTTAGGATTCTAATTAATTTTTAAAAAAATTGTCTCTTGAAAAAATGGTATTTATGAAAATGTCTATTTAATGAAGATAAAAATGAAAAGTAGTATCAATAATGTGGTAAACATGAAAATTACCCAACATAAAATCACCTTTTCCTTTGTCGAAAGGGTAAAATTTTGATTTTCTTCCAAAAACGTAAAATCATGTTTACTCACCAAAAATGCAAAACCATGTTTTTTCACCAATAACGCAAATTCATATATACCCGCCAAAAACACAAAAGCGTATAATCGTGTTTTTTGTCAAACCGCAAAATCTCATTTTCCCGTAAAAAAGCTGTTTTTTATTCAGCAAAAAAGCGCAAAATCTCGTTTTCCTGCCATAAATAAAAAATTTCGCTTTCCCGTCAAAAAAAAAAACTGTTTTTTATTCAGCAAAAAAAAACGCAAAATCTCGTTTTCCTGTCATAAATAAAAAATTTCGTTTTCCCGTCAAAAAAAAAAACTGTTTTTTATTCAGCAAAAAACGCAAAATCTCATTTTCCTGCCATAAATAAAAAATTTCGCTTTCCCGTAAAAAAAAAACTGTTTTTTATTCAGCAAAAAAACGCAAATTCTCTTTTTCCTGCCATAAATAAAAAATTTCGCTTTCCAGTCATAAAATCCAACTATTATTTTTACGCGAAACAAAATCTTTTTTTCACACCAAGACACAAAGTCTCGTTTTTCCACCAAAAATGTAAAATCATATTTTAACGCCAAAATGCAAAGTTCTATTTTCCACCAAAAATACAAAATTCCGCATTCTCGTCAAAAAACACAAAGTTCAATTTTCTACCCAAAACGTAAAATCATGTTTTCCGTCATAAATAAGTAATGTTAATATTCTCCTGTATTTAATTTAATATAAAATTAACAAACTGTTTTTCAAAAATAATTAACAAAGTATTAGGGTACCCACAGGTAACCCTAAATTAGAAGGTTGATTTCGGGTTACCTTTAACAGTTTATGATTTTATTCGAATTTTTCATAATAGGGTTTTTTGTGGACAGTTTGGGTTCAGATAAAGTAGGTTTTTTATACCCATGGCAACATCCTTACGCGTAAGGAACATAGTTGTTCAATTACAGAGAAAACAAAAGAAGTTTGCTAAAAAGTAAATAAACAGAGAGGTAGAGAGAAAACACACCAAGATGAACCGGAAACAATAACAGAGAAACAAACAAGTTTACTAACAGAGTAAAAAAATAAGTAATGAGAAAGCACACGAAACTAATAGTGGTTGATTTGAATTTCCTCTTTTTGATTCCTCAGATAGGTTAGAAAAGACATGTACAAGAAAAAAGAAGGTTTATTCAGGTGACTTCACTATAATATTTTTGGTTCTTCAAATGTTTGCTAACAAGTTGATTTAGAACTCTGCAATATTACCTCTTTAATGAGTTGTGGTGCTGCTGCGTCTGCGTTTGTTTTGGACAAAGGGTTCATGAACCACTCTGGTTTGTAGGAAACAAGTATGTATCCAATCACCCATCCAAAGGCAATACCAAGTATGGCTCCTATTGCAGCTGCTATCCAGCTCAACACCTCTTCATCTTCTTCATCTTCTTCTTCTTCTTCCTCTGGTTCCGGCGTTTCATGCGGTGTTGGCGTGTGAATATCTCTGCAAATTTCGTCAAGCGAAGGGCCAAAAAGTCCCTTGTTATCCTCAAAGGAAGCGCAGTTCAGCCTTCGAAACTGAGTGCCTCCTGGTACAAGACCTGCAAGCTGGTTGTGAGAGAAGTTCATGTACGAAAGGAATGAGAGATTTCCTAACTCTTTAGGAATTTCTCCTGAAAGCTGGTTTTGGGAAACGTCAAGTGACTCAAGAGCCGTCAAGTTTCCCATAGATGAAGGGATGTGGCCGGTGAATGCATTGTTTGACAAGTTAAGCACAAGAAGCTCTTTCAACAGACCGATGGACTTCGGGATATCTCCTTCAAATTTGTTTCCTGAAAAGTCAAGTGCTCTCAAGTTTTTTTGGATACGTACTAGCTCCATCTCTAAGCCTTTATTCGTCAACACCATCGAATCATGATAATAGTAATATCCCATGTACATTTCATCTGACTGACCAGAAACTGTCCCAAGTGATGACATAGCACTCCAGTTCACAAAGTAGTCCGATGGCAAAGCTCCATTGAAGTTATTGTGTGATATGTCAATGATTTGCAACTTAGGGAACGAAGTTTGACGTATCGATCCATGGAGTTTATTGGAGCTTAATACAAGAATTTTTAGCTCTGGTAGAGAACTCAACCAAAATGGAAACGTATCATTGATAATGTTGTTTTCCACCTTCAGAACTTCAAGATTAGAGAAACCGATCAAAGATCTTGGAAATCTTCCCTTCAGTTGGTTATGACCGACGTCAAGTGTTCTTAATCTTTCAAATATATTCCCTGGAAGAACTCCATGGAGACGATTCTTACCAAGGTTTAGATCTGTAAGAGTATACTTGAGATTTCCCAGACAACGAGGGATTGAACCATTGAAGTTGTTGTTCGATAAATCAAGAGTGACAAGAGATCCCCAACCACATATGAAAGCGGGAATATTTCCCGTGAATTTATTGTTGGAGGCTAACAAGGTCATTAAAGATAACCCATGTTTCGTTGCATTTTCGAAGCCGGTGAAAGTGTTGTTGGAAATATCCAAGTAAAACAGATTTGGTAGCGTCCATAATAACCAGCCAGGCACTTGTCCTTTGATTTCATTGTTGGAAATGTCTAGCCTCTCCATATTTTTCCATCTTACAAACTCAGGAAACTCGGTGATACTGCAGCCTGACAAGTGCAACTTATACAACAAAGGGAGATCTGAAACTGGACGCTTGTTGGTGACTGAAACATGGTTGCCTGAGAGAGCCAACCAACGGAGCCTCTTAAAATATGACAAGAAATCATTCAAGTCAATCGTAGTGGTCGTGTTCAAATAGAATAGGTCAAGAACTTCGAGACACTTGAGATGCGAGAAGATACTAAAGTCAACTGGACCTTGTGTCTTGTAGTGGGAAAGGTGAAGTTTGACAAGGTTTGTAAATTCTGATATCGTGTTCGGAATTGGACCGCTCAAGTTGTTATTGCCAACGTCCAATACTTGTAGCTTAGGTGGTGAAGATATATTCCCAAAATCAAGAATACCGTTGAGTTGGTTATTACCCAAAATAACAGTATTCATAGAAGGAAAGGTGAAGAGGGAAGAAGGCAGGGTTCCACTGAAAGCGTTGTTACTTGCTATAAAAATCGCCAGTTTGGATAATGAACTGATGTTAGGAGGAATTGTGCCTGTGAACTGATTGTAGCTGAGTGCTAAAGATGACAACTCCGTTAGATTCAGCAGTGCAATGGGAAAGCTTCCATTGAGCTTATTGCCTCGAACATATAAGCCGGTCAGCTGGTTTAGATTACCCAAAGAAGATGGGAATTCACCAACAATATTGTTGTAAGAAAGGCTAAGATGTGTGAGCTTATAAAGGTTTGCAATAGAAGATGGAATCTGACCCGAAATTCGATTAGAAGAAAGGGCAAGATGGGTGAGATGAGAAAGATTTCCAATCGAAGATGGAATCTGACCCGAAAAACTATTATCTGAAAGATCGAGAAGGGTGAGATAAGAAAGGTCTACTATCGAAGAAGAAATGAACCCACTGAAACTATTTTGCGAAAGTTTGAGAAAGGTAATATGAGAAAGGTTTCTAATTAAAGACATGATTTGACCACTGAAACGATTTCCTGAAAGGTCTAGAGTGGTTAAAGAATGAAGGTTTTGAAGACTGCTAGTGGAATGAAATCGGCCACCTAGGTAGCTGCAACTAAGGTTCAGCTCGATCACTTCACCAGACTTGGCGTTGCACGTGATACCCTCCCAAGTACAGCAGTCGCTGTTATTCATCCATGACTCTGTCTTCCCATGAGGCTTAATACCACCATTAATACATTTATAATAAGCAGAGGAAGAGTTTAGAACCTCAAACTCATTCTTGAATTGGAGAAGTGCATCCCTTTGTTCCGGACGACACAAATGCGTCGTAGGAACTGCATACACGTCCTCATAATTGTAGTCGAATAAAAAAAGTATAGAAAGAGTAAGATAAATGGTACTCGTTAAGTTCCAAAAGGCTCTCATTCTTCTTTAAGCTAATTTAACTTTCTTGAATATGAAATAATGAAAGAGCGGAAAGAAAAGGGAAATTGGTGATGAATAACATGGTTCCATGCCCATCTCTTTATAAACACAATTATAGACTGTGCATTTATTACACAAAGAAAAATCCACCATACATCACTTCATAAGCAAGTCTTTGTGTTGAATAATCAATGTTCACACATATTGGTCCTCTAAATTAATTACAATAAATTTCAAAAAAAAGTTTCAAACCAGACAATTACTTACGAAAGACTTATTATGCTTAGGTTTATATTTGCGAAACAACTTTCCTAATCGATATTAAGTTCATGTGTGGAAATTTTTCTGGTCATATTTAATAGATAGTAGGTGTTTGCCCGCAATTTTGCAGGTAGTTAATTATATCAAAAAATATATATTATATTTATATTATTATAGTTATTGAATGATAATTAAAAAATTAATTTTTAATTTCAAGTTATTAGATAATCAGAAATCCAAGTATACATTTTTAGAAGATAAGTGAGATTTAAAATAGGTCAACAATATCATAACTAATTCAGATAATTGGTTGTAAAATTATTTTATATTTTATTTTAACACATGAAAAACTAGAAATACTTTAGCTTTCAAAAGAAAAAAAAATGTATTTTGTATAAATCCAATAGGACCAATATAATCAGTGATTTTTATCATAAAGATCTTTTGTAAACATTTTTGTGTAGGCTTTAAAAACTTTTAAAAGTTCTAATAATTTTCTACCTACAAATCTAATTCTTTTATATAAGAATACATAACCATCAAATTTATTTCTATAAAAATGTTAAATTATTTTATTTAATTATCTATAAATAATTGATAAAAATAAAAAAATTGATAAAAATATATGTATTCTTTCTCTGACTCTATATTTAGTTACCATAAATCATTATTTGTAATATCACTTTTGTTATTTGATAATTTTTATTAATTAATACCATAGCTACCTTTTATTTTTAGAAATTAACTAATAAAAGCTAACAACCAATCAAATTATAATTATTTAAAAAAAAACCATTAATGACACATAAACAAAAAATACTTAAGTGATTTCTATACTTTACGACGAAATTATTTATTTCGTCGTAATCTAACTTTTTTCTTACGACGATTTCAAATTTTGTCGTAAAGCGGAAGTAAATTAGATGTTAAATCACAACTACAATTTTTAGTCGTAACACGTAGTCGTTATACTCACGTTTTCTTGTAGTGATCACTATTTGTTGCGGTTCTGAAATCTCGAGATTCTTGTTGGCTAATAGCCGAGTGTCATCAATGATGGTCATCAACCGCTCTCAAACCCCATCAACTGGATATTTCAACGTATCAACTCCGACTTCTTAAAAAAGAACAATATTCTTAGGATTTCAAGTGAAGCTTTTCTACATGTATCTTCTCTCCTCTGCCACCTTTATCTTTTATTATGTTTTAGTTAACTTCGGTTATCGTCTTGCCGTCGAATGTATATCTGATTGTAATCGTTTAAGTTTATTGGGCATTCAGTTTAATACAAGTATTTGGTGTTTAAAGAAAAAACTCTTTCTCGTGAATGTACTCATGATCGAGCCATATCATAGTGAATACATTCTTTTTTCCAGACCCCATCGATAAACATGTGACTACTAGTGGATTTATAGGGGACGGGGAACATAAGTAGGTTGAGATGGAAGAGATGTATTGATGTTAGTGGATTCCCAGGACTTAGCATCCACAACCGTCTTGGTAACGACTTCTTTCTCAGAGAAAGATTTGCCTTCAAAGATAAATTTGTTCTTTGAAGTCCAAAGATTCCAGATAATCCAAAGGTGTAGTGGAGCTGTTACGAGATCTATCAATTGCAGAACTTCTGAAGGAGTCCAAACCAATTTGGCCAAAGGGCAATCCACAAACATATGATATTTAATTATAAAATACAAGAAATTAGTAATAAGAAAATTCTCTCAAATAAACATTTTTAAGTTTTTATCACCATAATAGCATTTAAAAAAAATGACTGAAAAATATTTTTTATTTTAAATTTAAATTTTACCTCTAAAACTCTACTTCATAACTTTAAATATTAGTTAAACCAAAGAATATAAATATATATTTACACATTTTAATAAAATTGATTTTGGTTATTTTTTCATTGCAATCTAATTTTGTAACAAAAATTTCTTTTTGATATATTCTAGAATATTTCTCTTAGTAATACATTAATTATATTTAAGAAGTTTGAAGGATAATATGTTAACAGTTCAGATTTTTTATTAATTATGTTTTTCCCCACTTTCTAGATTAATGTGATTTTGTAATATACAATATTAATCGTTTCATAGTTTAAAGCAACCAAAGAGAGACCTTCCAAGTCCACAAGAAAGTTAGGGGAATCATCTAGCTTCTTCCATGAACCATCTTCACCACACGGTTGAACCACGAAGCTGACTCCTTTCGCGTCCGAATCTACCACTAGTTCCGAAACGTAAAACGCCGGCACGTGAGAGATTCCGAGGAACACTCTCTCGCTTTTTGGTTTCTCTAAAACCTTCCTCGATCTTAGTACATCAGTTGACTTCACATTCTCTGCATACACATTGTACACTGGAGAAACACAATCTTTAACCTGAGGATCTTTGAACCGGAATTACGCGGTACAAGCTCTACGTTATGAGCCTCGATGACCCATGATAAGGCTGTGAAGAATAAAGTTCTGGAGCTAGTCTTCAGAGAAGACCGAGTATTTAGGAGTATTCTTAGAGTCAATAAGACTTTCGATTGTTAAGGAAGCAGTTGTTAAGTTGTTGAATAGTTTTAGGAGTTTGTTAAGCTTATGATTCTATTTAAACTCTGTATCGTTATCATTTTCAATAACAGAGAAATACCTTTCAGAGATATCAGTTGTTCTTACCTTGTAACAAGTGGTATCAGAGCCTGCTTACTAATCAAAGAGCAAGCTCGTGAGTGACAAACAAAATGAGTGAAAGAGAGTCTTCGTTGAGCATCCCAAAGTTTGATGGTGACTATGAGCATTGGGCAATGCTCATGAAGAATTTGCTGAGATCAAAGGAGTGGTGGGAGTTGATTGAGACGGGTATCACGCCAGCAGAAAGAAGTGTGATCTTGACCGGAGCTCAGCGAACGGAGCAAGCCGAGTTGAAGCTGAAGGACCTCAAGGTTAAGAACTACATGTTCGCCTCGATTGATAAGACTATCTTGAAGACGATAGCAAAGAAGGAAACTGTAACTCCCCAACCGCCCCTACCGGTGAGTCACCCATCCCTCTATCGGGCTCGTGGGCCTCACCCCTGTCCGACGGTCGGTGCGTTAATTTTTCCAAGGCTCAAAATCATTGTTTACTGACCCTGCAATCACCACCTGACCTTTCCCCGTGTTTTGGCCTCACTCGCACGGTATCGCGAATCACTTCCCGATAGGTCACTCATCCTTTCACTACTCTAGCATAAGCATGCTTAACCCTGGAGTTCTAAATGGATGTGTGACGGAAAAGGTAAGTCAACTTTGGTGACATATGTAGCCAAATCAAATTTCTTAAACTTTTCCACATATCACAACTCGGGATGTTACAATTCACCCCCTCTCAAAGAATGTAACGCCCTCGTTGCGCCCCACGACAGGTCTCAAGACGCCTCTCAGGTCAGAACCGAGATGGCTAACAAGCTCTGATACCACTTGTAACTCCCCAACCGCCCCTACCGGTGAGTCACCCATCCCTCTACCGGGCTCGTGGGCCCCACCCTTGTCCGACGGTCAGTGCGTTAATTTTTCCAAGGCTTGAAATCATTGTTTACTGACCCTGCAATCACCACCTGACCTTTCCCCGTGTTTTGGCCTCACTCGCACGGTATCGCGAATCACTTCCAGATAGGTCACCCATCCTTTCACTACTCTAGCATAAGCACGCTTAACCCTAGAGTTCTAAATGGATGTGTGACGGAAAAGGTAAGTCAACTTTGGTGACATAGGTAGCCAAATCAATTCTCTTAAACTTTTCCACATATCACAACTCGGGATGTTACAGACACCTCAAGAGACATATGGGAATCCATGAAGACAAAGTTTCAAGGTAACAAGCGAGTGCAGAGTGCACAGTTGCAGAGACTCAGAAGAAACTTTGAGGTACTCGAAATGAGAAATGGTGACACAATCACAGAATATTTCTCAAGAGTAATGGTGGTAGCCAACGATATGAGAAATTTGGGAGAAGATATGCCAGACGCTAAGGTGGTTGAAAAGATCCTGAGAACTCTTGTCGAGAAGTTCACTTATATCGTATGTGCGATAGAAGAATCGAAGGATATCAAGGAACTTACGGTTGATGAGCTTCAGAGTTCTCTGCTGGTTCACGAGCAAAACCTGAGTAAACATGAAGGAGAGGAACAAGCACTGAAGGTTGAAGATAGCATAGATGGTGGTAGATACCAGTATCAAAACCGAGGAAGAGGAGAAAACAGAAGTGGATTCAGAGGAGGAAGAGGTGGACGAGACAGGGGAAACTCAAATCGAAGCAACATTGAGTGCTTCAAGTGTCATAAACTTGGACACTTCAAAAGTGAGTGCCCTACGTGGGAAAGAGCTGCAAACTATGCAGAACTTGAAGAAGACATCATGTTAATGGCGCGAGTGGAGATCGAAACAGAACACATGTGGTATTTGGACTCAGGCTGTAGCAACCATATGTGTGGCACTAAAGACTGGTTTATGGACTTCGACAGCTCATTCAGGCAGCACGTGAAGTTGGGAGACGATCGAAAAATGCAAGTGGAAGGGCGAGGAAGCTTGAGACTTGAGATCAACGGCATCACACAGGTGATCACCTCAGTCTATTATGTACCAGGATTAAGAAATAATCTGTTGAGCGTTGGGCAGCTACAACAAAAGGGGTTGAGAATCATCATAGAAGATGATGAATGTGAGATTTGGCACAAGCAACATAAGAAGGTAATCATACGTTCCACAATGTCGACCAACAGAATGTTTGATGTAGTTGTGATCGTGAAGAAACCAAAGGAAGGAGTGGAAATGAATCAAGTACAGACGACAGCTGAGATGACTTGCGATACATGGCACAGAAGATTTGGTCACTTGAATACCAAGAACCTGGTTGTGTTGGCTGAAAAGGGAATGGTAAAGGGGCTGCCAAAGATCAGAGACGGCGGAGAAGTGTGCGAAATTTGCATGAAGGGGAAGCAAATAAGAGCTAACATTCCGAAACAAAGCGAGTGGAGATCCAGTCGAGGGCTGGAGCTAGTTCACAGCGACATATGTGGACCCATCTCTCCTACCTCTGAGAGTGGTAAAAGGTACATCATCAACTTCATTGATGACTACAATAGAAAGTGTTGGACATTTTTCCTTGCAGAAAAATCAGAAGCTCTTAAGACGTTTAAAGATTTCAAGACTGCTGCTGAAAGAGAACTTGGAGAGAAGTTGATATGTCTCAGAACAGATAGAGGAGGAGAATACAATTCAAAGGGATTCCAAGATTACTGCCTGGAGAAAGGAATCAAAAGACAGCTTACTGCAGCGTACACCCCACAGCAAAACGGGATAGCAGAGAGGAAGAACAAACCAGTTATGAATATGGTGAGATGCATGCTGTTTAGCATGAACGTACCGCTCAGATTCTGGCCTGAAGCAACACAGTATGCAGTCTACATTCTCAACAGAAGTCCAACACAGGTGCTGGGAGATATCACACCAATAGAGAAATGGAGCTCACACAAACCAACAGTAGAACACCTTCGTGTATTTGGATGTGTAGCATTCGCCATGATTCCATACGAGAAAAGATCCAAACTGGACGAGAAGAGCATTCGGTGTGTACTGTTTGGAGTCAGTCAAGAATCCAAGGCGTATCGCTTATATGATCCAGAGATGAAGAGGATCATAATCAGCAAAGATGTAGTGTTTGACGAAGGGAAGTCATGGAAATGGGATGAGAATGTGGAAGGTGGGAAACTCTTGGAAGAGTTCAGTGAAGGAGAACAAAGAGTTCAAACTGAGGGAAGAGAAGTATCACAGGAGACACGATCAGAAGCAACAGCTGGAGGACACGATGAAACGGAAGCTGACTCAAACCCTCTCACATCGACTGGTGATTCACGACTAGATGAGGCAGAGTCAAGTCAAAACAGAGCAGGAAGGAATGTGCAGAAACCAATCTGGATGAAATACTACGTATGTGAAGGCTTGAGTATGGTGATTGAAGAGAATGGAGAAGAACTACTTGCCCTGTTCATTAGCAATGATGATCCAGAGAAATTTGAAGAGGCTGCACGACATGAAAGGTGGAGGAAAGCAATGGAGATGGAGATACAATCAATCAACGACAATGACACATGGGAGTTGGTTGACTTACCAAGGGGAGCTAAGGTGATAGGAGTCAAGTGGATCTTCAAAACCAAGTTCAATGAGAAGGGAGAGGTGGATAAGTTTAAGGCAAGACTAGTAGCCAAAGGTTTTCACCAAACACAAGGAGTGGACTTTCATGAAGTCTTTGCGCCGGTTGCAAGATGGGATACTATCAGGTTGATACTCGGCTTGGCTGCTCACAGAAAATGGAATGTATTCCAGCTGGACGTTAAAAGCGCATTCCTACAAGGCGAGCTCGATGAGGATGTATATGTGGAGCAGCCACAAGGCTTCGTGTCTACCAATCAAGAAAAGAAGGTCTACAAACTCAGGAAGGCGCTGTATGGGCTGAGACAGGCGCCAAGAGCCTGGTATAGCAGAATTGAGAGATACTTTGCTCAAGAAGGTTTTAAAAAATGCTATTGTGAGCATATACTATTCGTAAAGGCTAAAGGGGAAAATGTTCTGATCCTAAGCTTGTACGAGGATGATCTTATCTATACAAGCGACTCTGAGGCAATGCTTAACGAATTCATACAGTCCATCGAGCAGGAATTTGCCATGACAGATCTTGGCAAGATGAAATACTTCTTGGGGGTGGAAGTAATTCAAGATGAGGAAGGGATTTTTATCGGGCAAAAGAAGTATGCTGAGGATACATTGAAGAAGTTTGACATGGAAGAATGTAACTCAGTTAGAAACCCAATGGTACCAGGCAATAAACTGACAAAGGAGGGAGCAGGATCAAGCGTGGATCCAACGTCATTCAAACAACTCGTGGGGAGTCTCAGGTACCTAACTGTAACTAGACCTGATCTCATCTACTCGGTTAATCTAGTTAGCAGATACATGGAGAAACCCACAGAGCAACACTTAGCCGCAGCAAAGAGAATACTTCGCTATGTTCAAGGAACGGTGAGTTTTGGTATTCAATACCGACATGGAGGTGAGGAAAGACTTATTGGCTATGTAGACAGTGATTACGCCGGTGATGAGAATGACAGGAAGACACATCCGGTTACACATTCTTGTTTGGAGAAGGAGCAGTGTCGTGGTCCTCGAAAAAACAGCCGATAGTCACTCTCTCTACTACCGAAGCTGAGTATGTGGCAGCAGCAAGTGGAGCATGTCAGGCAGTCTGGTTGAGGAATGTCCTTGAGGACATTGGAGTAAAACAAGGAGAGGGTACGGTTGTCTTATGTGACAACAGCTCTACTATCAAACTTGCGAAGAACCCGGTTCTACATGGGAGGAGCAAACACATCCATGTGAGGTTTCATTATCTTCGGCAGTTGGTAAGTGAAGGAACAATAAGTCTTGAATACTGCACAACTCAGGAGCAAGTGGCTGACATGATGACGAAACCAGTGAAGTTAGAGGTGTTTGAACGACTCAGAGGAATGTTAGGAGTTGGTCCTAAAGAAGAATAAACTGGAAACATGGTACTTCCAGTTTAGGGGAAGGTGAAGAATAAAGTTCTGGAGCTAGTCTTCAGAGAAGACCGAGTATTTAGGAGTATTCTTAGAGTCAATAAGACTTCCGATTGTTAAGGAAGCAGTTGTTAAGTTGTTGAATAGTTTTAGGAGTTTGTTAAGCTTATGATTCTATTTAAACTCTGTATCGTTATCATTTTCAATAACAGAGAAGTACCTTTCAGAGATATCAGTTGTTCTTACCTTGTAACAGGCTGGAGGTAAGGAAATGAGGTCTTCCTGGAGCTGAACATGATGATCTTTGATTGAGATGTGACCGAGCAATGCAACGTACTCTGATGTCTTTGTCGAGTGCTCTGTTCTGTAGCAAAAGGCAAAGATTTCAGTAAATGTGTGTACATCCATGACCAGGTTTGTCTCGTGTACCGTCCACTCAAATACAGTCTTCTCTGATGGGACAAGGCACTTCAAGAACATGTGAACCAATCTGGGGGTTGGTTTGTGGCGCCACAAGTATGGATTTAGTCTCGTGTGATGGAGATGAGAAACAAAGAAGGATTCCAAGTTTAGAAGTCTCATCTGATTTCACCTGCACCAACTCCAATCCATAGGTAGAGAAACAAGAAGATCAAATAATGTGATGTATCTACAAGCAGAGACTTACAGAGTAGGAGATTGTGATGGGGGAAGAAGAAAGGTGGAGAAGGGGTTTAAAGAGCCTTGCTGTGAAATACACATCTCCCTCGAGTCTTCCTTTAAATACAATGTTCCCTCCTCCGTTATAAGATGCCTCTCTAGCACTAAACAAATTCATGTGCTTACCGTTATATGTTTGCATATGAATGCATCTTAATCAACAAGAAGTCAAAAACATTATTTTAGCATCAGGGCCAGAACTCACTCATTGGTGACTTGGATGATATTTGTGTTGTCTTCCTTGAACTCTAGGAGTGGCTGATGTGAATAACACAACAAAGACAAAGATCAGATGAGAGGAGAGACAATTTTATATGTGCAGTTAAAGCGAGGAGAATAAGATGGTTGAACCTGAAGACTTTGGCAAGAAATGTTGTACCATGGAGCAGCAGATAACTGACGACCCTCGAGTGAAACATGGTAACAAAAGCCCTGGATGAACGAGAAAAGAGATTTTCAGAACATGACTGAACATAAATCATAGTCAATACCGTCGATTCATACTTTATACCCTAGTGTTATTGCAACAAGATAGGAAGAAAGATGAAATCAATCTCACTTTACCCGATCGAAATCTGAGTAAAATGGCAAGACTTGTGGATATGTTTGGACTATTCCCCATGACTTCTCAACAAGTGACCACCATCTGAATAGAAAAAGCATAACCAATAATAAGATCCAGCATTTCCTTTACAACAAAATCTTAAGTTTCACCGCAATAGTGGTAGTTTTTTACAATTAAACAGGCAAAAGAAGTATTACTTATTCTGAGCTGTATGAAAATTAGGAGGTTGTGCAGTTTCATATACCCATCCGGGAGCAAAGATAGCAGCTGATACATTGTTTCTCTTGAGCAAATCAAGAGCAGTATTAACCTATCATATATAGACTAATGAGACAATGAAGAACAAAATTATTGATGTTCTCGAGAGTTTCTGAGACATACAGTCCATTGCCCACCACCAAAGGAGCCGCAACCAAAGACATCAATTCCCATGTAAACATCATATTTTCTGCCTCCGGCAACTTCAGCTGATAGTTTGGGATAGCTCTCCTAAAACATCATCACCCACTCAACTAAAAAGCAAATGCATACAGAAGAAACACCAAAATGGTACCTTCCATGTATAGTTCATGAAGATTCCATCGCACAAGTCAAAGAAAGGTTTGTTCTTCTCATTCAAGTGATCTTGCCATTCAAGATCGCCATGAACAGTGACACTGGCGTACCTGCAAAAAAAAAGTAATCAGAATCAAAAGTGGTTTACCAAAAGAAACACATGTGAACAGCCCACCATATAACCAAAGCCCCAGGAGTAGATAAATGCAAGACTTTTGTCAAATGGCTAACAAACTCCTTCAAATTTAGAATCTGTTCTTCATCTATTTCGTTCTCTATATTAATCTGCACGTAACAGCTTACATTAAAACAAAATCCCTTTTATGCCCTCTTGACTTAGTAGTAGTATGTTTCAGATGCAGGTATGTTACAATCATCAACCATATAATCACAAAAACTCACCAGCCATCCATCAAAACCTAGAGAATTAGAAAGCTCAGCCAAACGCTCAGCATACATCTGAGCAGACTCCTTAGTAGCAAGCATCTCTTTGCAGGTAGATTTTCCTTCATCCCACTCTGTGATGAAAGTCCCCAACACCTTTCCATAAACACTTAAAACTAGAAGATATTCTACTAAAAAACTGAACTTTGCACATCCTAATCAACTAATGTATCTTTTACCTTAACGCCATGCCTATGAGCTGTATTGGTCCAACACAGAGGAGGAAGTGCCACAAGAGAATGAGAGAAGTAAACGAACACGTGTTGGGATCGTGATGGCCCATGTCCAATTCTATCTTATCTTATTAGTATGATATTGTTCACTTTGGGCCTTAGAGGTTGGTCCGCATGGATTTACTTTTGGTTTCCTTTCCAAAAAGTCTCGTACTATTATAGTTGGACTTCTCTTTATATATTAGACACTTCTTGTCTAAACTTCCAATGTGGGACTTTGTTTGATATCTCAAATTCTCCCCCTCAAACTAAGGACCACACTCATCTCGTGTGTTTTCCTCGGTGAATCATCTTGGCACCATCTTGTACCAGTAATCGCAGAGTTTCCTTTGAGAATGTTCCTTTCAGCAAAACTCCTTTATCGCAAGGTTACTTTGAGAATATTCCTCCCACACTTCCAGGATCTTTTTGACTTGATCTACCGAACCTCCCTTTCCTACTTTTCTTACTTGAAAGGTATTTTGGTCTTCTTACAGATATTCGTCAAACCGCTCTAATACCAGTTGTTGGGATCGTGATGGCCCATGTCCAACTCTATCGTATCTTATTAGTACAATATTGTCCACTTTGGGCCTAAGAGGCTGGCCCACATGGATTTACTTTTGGTTTCCTTTCCAAAAGGTCTCGTACTATTAGAGTTGGACTTCTCTTTAGACATTTTTTGTCTAAACTTCCAATGTGGGACTTTGTTTGATATCTCACAACACGTCCATCAAATACCAATGCCAAATCGCGTATCCGGCATCGTTTTCACACCCTTGTACCCACTTGTCGTCAATGCATCCTCCTTTCATATCGTGGCAGACTAAAACCCTTGGCCGAAGATGCTTTTTTGTATGGCATTAAAGAGAAGCGTTGAGATGGAGAACGAAGATGCTTTTTTGTATGGCATTAAAGACTATGGTTATATGAGCAAGGATCGACGAGATATTTCTCCACAAGAACTATAATATAACACCAAATGTGTTCCGAAATAATGACTTTGTGCTATCTATCCACGAAAATAAAAAGTCGAATCTTATTTCTTCACCAATCTTGGTTTTCTCATAATTTTTTTAAACCAAATTTGAAATATCAAATCTCGTTAAACAACTGAACAAAATTAAATCAAAACAAATTAATATCCTACCAAAAATAAATCTAGAGCAGAATAAAAACTCAAACTGGCATTTGAAAATTTAAAAGACAACAATTGTTCAAAATAAATTTTTATTAAAATTTTTAAAATTGTTGTTTGTTTAAATACAGTAAACCAATATAAATTGATTTTATGAGTTTTTCGATTTTGAACTTTATACGAAGTCATATTTCAACAGATATTTGGTGTTATATGATAATACTCGTGAGGAAATATCTTGTGTTCGACCTAATGCGTGAAGAAGAATGTGAATCAAGTATATAACGAGGCAGTTTCCTCTCCCTTAAAGCTGTCCACGTCAACATTTGTTTCCTCATTCTCTCACGATGTTTTCTCTAATCAAATTGTATTACACCTTCTCGAAAATGACTTCATCCGCTCCTCCGGTTGCCAAAGCCTTTGTCCGCCACTCAACTTTCAATTCTCTTTGTCTTGGTCGTACTGCTTAGTTTGTGGTTGCTTGCCTCCTCAGTATTTAGGATTCCCGGAACATCAGAAAAAAAAATGGCGAGTTCATCGGAATCACGCTTCTCTTCCTTGATGAAACGGTAAAGACTGCTTGGATAAATCGCAACCTCTCTTCCATATATGTTTATAATCGCCTATCTAACTATTTCTTTAAATATCTCATCTGATTGAATCTGCAGAATTATGTGATCCACAGCTTCATCCCCGCTGGTCGTAGATATCATGAAGGTTCAGTTCATCAATGTGTGGATCTGCCCTTTTATTGCATTTTTTGAGATAACTGGGGCGCAACACATACTACTAAGATATCTCCTTTAACTGTGAAAATAACAAAGTAATCACATAAAATGCATCTGGGTATTTTTTTTTTCCCTCCTTTGTGTGTTGTATATAAATCCATGGTTGAATGAAAAAGAGAGTGTGTAACCACATCAATCAAATCTGAGAAGGAAGAACTGGAGGCATGACTCAGCAAGGAGAAGATATAAACGCTGAAACTGAAGGAAGAGTTAACAGAGACTGATACGCGAAACACAGAGTTATACAAGGTGAGTAAATAATATTGTTGCCTTCAAATTGGTTCTTATTTAGTCTAGCATTTTACCATGTAAGCGACTAGAAAGCAAGATACATGAGTCTGAGAGAGTTTATTCAGAGATTGTTTTTTCATAGCAACCATTTTTTGTATATGATTATAGGAACTTCAATCTATGTGG
>CAJHQP010002478.1:0-85225 GCA_905132765.1 Moricandia arvensis
TTAACTCGTCTCTGCAGTTCCGCACATGGGCGACACGTGCCGCCATTCTCTGTTGTATACAGAGCACGTGGATCTCACACGCCGCCGTCACGCACCTCTGTTCGCCACAGCCGTTGAGTCTGGTAAGCCGATGCTTTCCTTCTTGCTGCCCGTGACCGTTGCCAGTGACTCGGCAGTCACCGGCGAGTCAAATCAGCGGCTCGGTCAACCAGTTAAGCTGAATTGGTTGCGGTTTGGTTTGGGTTAACTGGTTATTTATTTAATTGATTTCTCGTTTAAATTAATTGAATTTGGGTTAGACTAAACCGGTAGTTTAATTAATTTGAATCTAGTTCAATTGAAATCAATTCTGGTTAGGAAAAACTGGTTGGTTCAATTCGATTTCAATCTGGTCAAGGGTTCCCGGCTTGGGTCAGAGTTGACTGGGTTGACCATTGACCAGCGAGTTGACTTTTTGACCAGATCACCGTTTATCCATTTTAACAGTTTGAAAGGCGTTATGACTCTATTTTAGCCCTGATTTTAGATTTAGAGTCTATTTGAGCAGCAAGAGTTCATAGATACCACTTTTCCACATTGCTAAGGTGAGGGATATTCCGTTTAATCGTGTTACTAGTATAAAATTCTTTCTATCGTCGTTTATTTTTGAAACGTGTTCGGTTTGTTTGAATTGAGTTTTTTGTGATAGTTAGAATTCAATGTTAACCAGAATTACGGGTCTAGAGGATTCAACTTGATATGGATTAACTGATGTTAAGTGATGCTATATATATATATATATATACATAGATATGAGTAGGGACTATGTAACGAGAGCGGCGGTTCAGAGATATTTGGACTAGCGACGCTTATAAGGGCATGGGTTCGAGACATTCGGGCTAGCAACGCATATTGGAGGGCGGGGGCTCAGAGACGTTTTGGCTAGCGACACATATTTGTGTGGGGCGTGGTGCAGAGACGTTTGCATTCGACGCTTAGTGGTTACGGGCGGGGGTCCAGAGATGTATGGGATAGTGACGCTTAATATGATATTGTATATTCATATGAGGATAATGTGGGGCGTATGGTCTAGCTATGTGCTATCATCGCATTTTTTTGTTTTGTGTGATTCTCTAGGCGTCGTGTTTGTTCATATTAGAACTAAACTTCCATAATGGTAATTTTATTTACTTAGTCAGTGGTTTGTGTGTCTAGCATCACATACCTTACTGAGTGATTCCCATGTTACTCACCCTTTTTTATTTCCCCTTTCAGGTGAGGGTGACAAACATAAGTGATTCGTATCGGATTGGTGCTTTTATGCTGTTTTTCTTCACTTTATTTTTAGACTTCTATTTTATGACATTATCGATATTTATTCGGGTTTTATTTTATCTTTTGGAGTTATAGTGTTTGGAGATTATTTATGAGATTTAATAAATAGAGTTTTAGAGATTATTAATTATTTTATTATTTAAAAATGTGATTATTACCATTTAGTATCAGAGCGAGTACCGCCCCGGCCCCGACCTAGGATGGCGATTTGTAGGACTTGGTTTTAATCATTTTTAGACGATTTTCAAAATAATTTTGGAAATTTAGTAATTTTAAAATGAAAAAAATAGCACCTTTGTGGCAGTATTATTCCTTTAATAATCGTTTGTACTTGGTTTCAGCAGAAGTTGACCGTTTTGGTTTTTCTTTCAGATGTCACCACAGAGGAGAGTTGGTCGACCTCAGATCTCCAGAGCTTCTCAAGAGGCTGGAGACGAGCATGTGCCGCCCGCGTTTTTGCAAAATACGGTTCCGCCAGTTGATCAGGTTGCTTTGAGGCAGATGGTGCATGATGCAGCTCGACATGCTTCTTAGGAGGTAGTTCAGCAGGTTGCTTAGGAGGCAGCTAGGCAAGCTGCCCATGCAGCAGCTCAGAAGGTTGCTTGACAGTTGGCTGCAGCTCATCAGGGACCATGTGTTCCTTAGGTTCAGGTGCATCATGGTCCGCAAATTCACGTGTATTAAGTCGTGCCAGTTCAGGTTCAGGGAGATCCACATATTTTCGATCAGCAGCCCCTCGTTCAGCAGGTTCCAGAGGTTTTTCAGTTCCCGCTACCACCACCCGCTCTTCCAATGCAAGTTCTCGAGTGTGATGAGACAATCCTCAGAGTGATGGGGCAGTTGAGGGAACAACAGATCCCACGGTTAGACATAAGCTGGTGAAATGTTTGGACACTATCAATTGTCCACTACGTCTCTACGTTAGTATTGTTTTGCTATATTTGCGTTGAGATGCAACAACATGGTGGGATGGAGTGTGATCGATTCATTATGGCGAGCTGACATATGAGTTTTTTTTTCTCCAAGCATTCGACAAGAAGTACTTTTCCACAGAAGCCTTGCACTAGAAGAAAATTTACTTTGAGCATCTGAGACAGGGTACTATAACTTCGCAGGTTTGCGGGTAATAATATGGATGAGGACCTGATTAGGAGATTCTTAGATGGGATGCGGGTTGATCTCTGTGGCAGATGCAGTGTGGTGACTTACACTAGTTTGGAGGATCTGCTGGAGAAGGATGCGGTGCAGGAGATATGTATTGCTAAGGAGCAGAAGTAGTCTAGGGAAGCTCAGCCTAAGAAGGGTAGGCAGAGTTGAAAAAGCAGTTGGAGGAGCTGTCAGATAAGGGTTTTATCAGACCGAGTACTTCACCATGGGGAGCACGGGCATTGTTTGTGAAGAAGAAAGATGAGAGTTTCAGGCTTTGTGTTGACTACAGAGGCTTGAACAAAGTGACCATCAAGAATAAGTACCCACTTCCGCATATCGATGAGTTGTTGAATCAGTTGCAGGGAGCTTCATAGTTTTCTAGGATTGATTTGGCATCAGGGTTCCACCAGATTTCTATAGATGATGAGGATGTGCGAAAGACGGATTTTCGTACACGTTATGGACATTATGAGTTTTTGGTGATGCCATTTGGGTTGACAAACGCACATGGATCGTTCGTGAAGCTTATGAATGATGTGTTTAGTGAGCACTTGGATAAGTGTATGATTGTCTCCATTGATGATATCTTGATCTATTCTCGGAGCAGAGAGGAGCATGCCGAGCATTTGCAGATTATGTTGGGTAAGCTCAGAGAGCATCAGTTATTTGCTAAGCTGAGTAAGTGTAGCTTATGGCAGAGAAAGATTGGAATTTTGGGTCACGAGCTTTATGAGGCAGGAGTTGCACAAGATTCGGAGAAGATTACTGCAATATCAGAGTGCCCTACACCTAAGAGTGCTACTGTGATCCGCAACTTTCTAGGGTTGGCAGGATATTACTTGAAGTTTTTCAAGGGTTTTTTAAGTATAGCAAAGCCGATGATGCAATTAACAGGCAAAGACGTCAAGTTTGATTGGACAGATGCTTGTTCGAGGAGTTTCACTGAGCTGAAACGGTAATTGAAGAAAACACCAGTTTTGGTACTTCCTAGGCTCGAGATACCATATGAGGTTTATACGGATGCATCAGGTACTAGTCTAGGATGTGTATTGATGCAGGAGGATCATGTCATTGCATATGCATCACGTCATTTTAGACCTGACGAGGCTAATTACCCTACTCATGACTTGGAATTAGTAGCAGTTGTATTTGCGCTTAAGATGTGGATGTCGTATTTTTATGGAGAGAATGTGTAGATTCTCACGGACCACCAGAGTCTGAAGTATATGTTAACGCAGGCGGACCTAAATTTGAGACAGCGTAGGTGGATGGAGTTGTTAGAAAATTATAACTTAGATGTTTCTTATCATCCGGGTAAGGCCAATCAGGTGGCAGATGCCTTAAGCAGACGAATGAGAAAGGAGGCAGCTGACTGGGACACTTTCTAGTCTCAGATTGTGTGTAGTTACTACTGAGGGGGAGAAAGCTGGTCTTGAGGCCTTGGAACAGGCAGATTTATTGTGGAGGATACACAAGGCCCATGATAATGTTGAGGCATTAGGTAAGCAGATTGAGATCGAGAGTATAGGATACCATACAGCTTTGAGTGGATGTAAATGTACCGGAACCGAGGTTGTGTGCCAGACGATAAGCTGTTAGGGAAAGAGATTTTACAGAAGGCACACTATCCATCCAGGAAATACTAAGATGGACAAGGATCTGAAACGCTATTATCATTGGCCTGGTATGAAGAAAGATGTTGCTACATTTGTGACGCAGTGTCAGACGTACCAGATGGTTAAGGCTGAGCATCAGGTGCATAGTGGGTTTTTGCAGAACTTGCCGTTAACAAAGTCGAAATGGGACATGGTGACTATGGATTTTGTGACAGGACTTCCGATAACTTATGGTGAGAAGAATGCTATTTGGGTGATTGTGGATAGACTCACCAAGTCTGCTCATTTTCTTACAATCAAGAAAAAGATGGAGCTTGTAACACCCCCGAACCGTCCTAGACATATGGTCGATCCACCAGCCAACAATCAAACAAGAACATGACCGATAGACCAACCAATACCCAGGTTTAGAGATTAGCCAATCGGCTAGCCAACAATCAAACAAGAACATGACTGACCGTCCAACCCAGCACCATGGTCCGGAAGCGCTACGTGACGGGCTAGGGACGATCCAGTCAAAGTCATAGAACTTACTCCGTGACATAGACCAGTTCATCCACTAACTCGTCCCGCTAAATCAAGGCGTAAGGTTTTGCAACCCGTACCAAGAGTTAACGATTCCGTTAGATCAAGACCTAAAGCTTTTCAACCTGTACAAAAACCTAACGTGTGTTAGACCGTACTAGTCAAATATCATAGTACTCATAATGCGCATATAAAACAATTACTTTATTGATTCAAGAAAGATCCATACATTGAAATAATAATTCAAGACTGGCGCCCAGCCAAATGCCCATATACAAAAGGCATGAAATCTACTCTGGTGGTCCTAACGTCCAGCACCGAGTTATCCGATCATCCTTACTGAAGCTACCTACAAAAAGGACAACCGAGTTGGGTGAGTAACCTAATGTTACTCAGTGAGCTGGTGGCCTCTACCAACCTATAACCTAACCCAGACAACCCAAAATAACAATCAATCTAGCCTTAGCATACAAACAAAGCTAAAGCTAAACAAACATTCACAATTTACTATCAAATCAAATCGTTACTAAGTTAGAATTGGCCTCCTGCCATGATCTAACTTTAAGTAACGGGAACCTGCATGAAAAACAAATCAACAACCAATCTCTAGTTAACCATATATACGCCTGAGTTCAGTACTCATGTAGTGTTAGACACTTAGACTATACAAGTATCATTAACCGGTCGACCAACAATCAGACAAGAACACGATCGGCCAATAAATGATACCGCATAGCTTTCAATATCCACCACCCTTCATAAGCAATCGCCCAAACAATATAACAGCCAACTTCGGGTCTATACTAACCAAAGAAACACCATGCCTAATCCGGTACCTAACCTGGAATTAGAACTCAATGTTAGAAACCTGCAAGACAATCAATCACCAATATTCAATAATAAGATACTAACTAACTACGACTCGATCTAACTCGTAACATTGTATTTCGGTGTTACACATACCTTATTGTTCCATAAACCTTTACTAAACACGACACTCTAACACAACACTCTAACCCGGGAAATGGTGACTTCGTGTTCATCCTCTCCATCGGCAATATCCTACTCCCTCCCACAAAGGCCAGAAGAATAAACTTTCAACCGACCGTGGCCCACAATCATTCGGGTCACCGCGCGACAGCCCACAGTCATTTGGGTCACTGTCGGACGTTACACCGTCATGTAACACTCAGCCCTAGGCCCTGACCCCGTCTCTCTGAGTCTTCCTGATCCAGCGAATAAGGGGTTTCCTTGAACCCGCTGGGTATGAAGTCGAGGAAACACTAATCCACTCGTAAACATGCCTAGCTTGGGCGGGTTTCGCACACACTATATGGAAACACTCAAAACAAACACAACCTTATCCTAGATTCTCAACTCTACGATACTAACAACTAGTGCCATTAATCCGACCTATATGGACCACTAATACTACTATCTAAAAAAAATTCTAAAAACGCCGTGCTTCGGAAACGTCGTGCTTCCACAAATGTTATGCTTCCAAAATGTTTGTCTGATCAATCTAACTCATTGTTTAACCAATGTCAAGCAGCTTATTCAACTCATGGTTCACTCACCATCAATTCTTCGACCATCTCGTATTTCAAAATTTCTCGATCGATACTTATTGCCCCCGACTCGACCACTAGGTTGATGCTCGACCACTCTTCCATTTTCTTCGAACCATGTTAAGTTTTATATGAACAAAACTCAACATTCCTCATCATTCTTTGCTTCCCAAAAGCTTGTCTCCAAATTCCAACTTGTCGATCTCGATCATTTTATCCCTTTGGGCGGGTTACTACATTCTTGCCCCCCCCCCTTAATAGAATTCGTCCTCGAATTCTTAGATGTCCAAATTCTCAGTTTCACGACATTCTCCTCCTTGATCGCAATTTCTCCTTTGATTACTTGTCTTGCAGTCTTGGTCATTTGATGTGTTTCTTCGTCGGCTCGCCTTTGATGTCTTTGTTTGATTGCTTTTGGGCTCCACACAAACTTCTGATCCTGAAATCGCTTTACCTTGATACATCTCAAAACATTCCCCTTAGTCTTGAATCCTTTCCTTTCTTTACTTCGTGAATTCCCATGCTTCACTCATTCTCAACTCATCTTCATAACCCTTTACTTTTCCTGCCACTTTCCCTTGAGTTTACTCCTCCAGGTTGCCACGATCACCTTCATATCTCTTCACTTAAATGATTGCTGGATCATCTTCTTACTGTTGCTCTTCCAGAATACCCTCATTTCCCATGATACTATCTTATCCTTTAGATAGATATCACCTTTGTCCAGATTCTTCAAATCCTTCTCGATCTTCCTTTCCCCCAAAAACTGGTGAAGTCCTTCCCACTGAAGTCTTGTTCCTTCCCACTGAAGTCTTGTTCCTTCCCATTTGTCCAGTCCATACCACATTCCAGTCCTTCTGATTCTCCCTCTTCTCTCGCTTCGGGTTTGGGTTTTTGGCCTCGAACTCTCTTCGCTTTAAGGTTTCCATCCTTAAAGTTTCTATCAACGAATACACTTACTAACTGCAACTTATCGAACACTTCACACGCAAGTTAGTCAACAACTACCCCTAAATAAATACTAATCAACAACCTAAACACAATGCTAACCAATCAACCTAACAATGCTAACCAGAAACCTAACAATTCTATCCCAGCAAACTAGAAATTCTTGATTCCCCTAGCTAATCCTAGTTCCTAAACCAATAAATCCTATCCCTGGACGTGACTGGTTCCCTAATGCCTTTTGTGACTCTTTTGACTCGATAAAATATTTAAACAAATTAAATCAAGAGTTCCAGAAGCATGGACGAAACCATGCTCTGATACCACCTCTGTAACACCCATGAACCGTCCTAGACATATGGTCGATCCACCAGCCAACAATTAAAAAAGAACATGACCGATAAACCAACCAATACCCAGGGTTAGAGATGAGCCAACCAGCCAGCCAACAATCAAACAAGAACATTACTGACCGTCCAACCCAGCACCATGGTCCGGAAGCTCTACGTGATGGGCTAGGGACGATCCGATAAGAGTCATAGAACTTACTCAGCGACATAGACCAGTTCATCCACTAAATCGTCCCGCTAAATAAAGGAATAAGGCTTTGCAACCCGTACCAAGAGTTAACGGTTCCGTTAGATCCAGGCCTAAGGCTTTTCAATCCGTACCAAAACCTAACGTTGTGTTAGACCGGACTAGTCAAATATCAGAGTACTCATGTTGCACATATTAAACAATTACTTTATTGATTCAAGAAAGATCCATACATTGAAATAATAATTCAAGACTGGATCCAAATTCAACATTCCTCATCATTCTTTGCTTCCCAGAAGCTTGGATCCAAATTCCAACTTATTGATCTCGACCATTTTATCCCTTCGGGCGGGTTACTACAGAGCTGGTCAGTTTTCACAGATTTACATCAGAGAGATTGTAATGTTACATAAATTTCCTTTCAGTATTGTATCTGATCGGGACACAAAGTTCACTTCTGCTTTTTGGGAAGCCTTCTAGAAGGCGCTTAGGACAAAATTCTATATGAGTACAACTTATCATCTGCAGTCAGATGGGCAATCAGATATGACTATTCAGACTTTAGAAGATATGTTACGCGCTTGTGTTTTGGATTGGGAAGGGACTTGGGGAAGGTATTTACCTCTAGCAGAGTTTACCTACAACAACAACTACCATTTGAGTATTGCGATGGCACCGTATGAGGCTCTTTATTTTAGGCCTTGTGGCACACCACTTTGTTGGACATAAGTGGGGGAGCGACGTGTCATAGAACAAGCAATGAATCAAGAGATGGTAAAGCAGGTGGATATTCTTAAGACTCAGCTTAAGGAATCCCATGACCGTCAGAAGGGTTATGCAGATAAGCGCCGGAAAGATTTGGAGTTTTAGGCCTGAAGATGGGGACATTCCAGGGAACGTACCCCATTGTGGAGAGGATTGAAGCATTAGCTTATAGATTGCAGTTATCAGCAGAGTTGTCAGACTTCCATGATATGTTCCATATGTCAGTATTGAGGAAAGTCGTGAGAGAACCATAGCTCATTTTGCAGCAGCCACCATGTGACCTCGGTAAAAATTTGTGTGCACCTATCCAACCAGTTAAGATTTTAGATCGACAAGTGAAAGCGGTTCTGGGGATGATGACCAGTTTGGTTAAAGTTCGTTGGGAGAGAGACGAGATCCATGAGGACACCTGAGAAGCTGAGACTTAGATGATGACTGATTATCCAGAGCTTTTTCAGGATGTTAATGGACAGTCGGTTTAGGAGCCGATTTGAGGTCAAATTTTTTTTAGTGGAGGGAAATTGTAACGATCCAAATTCTTTTCCAGTTAAATCGGCCCATCAAGGCCCGTTGGAGTTGTCGGAAACCCTAGGTGAGTCTCTATTTAAACTATTATTTCTCAGTATTTTATTTTCCAGAAACCCTAAGTAACAATCCCTGCAGAGACTGAGTCGTCAAGCAGATCTGAGACTGTACTGTTAGTGTCATTGTCGATTGAGAACGGATCCGTTAAGCCGCCACCGTCAGTCGCTGAAGGTAACACCGGAAACCACCGTATCTCTAAGCTTTAGTAATGGTCGTTTGATAAATCGCCTTTATCTCCTAAATCGTGTTATTTTTGGTCAAAGGAAGGCCACCATTGTGTTCCACTCATCGAGACAAGTCCGGAGCACCAAGATCACCTGGAGAGAAGCCATGACGCGCCCGCACGCGCCACAATTTGCCTCTTCTGTTCCGCGCATGGGCGACACGCGCCTCCGTCCTTTGCCGTAGGCAGAGCGCGTGGATCTCACATACCTCCATTCGTCCCTGCCATTAATTCCGGTAAGCCATTGCTCTCCTCGCCGCCCGTGACCGTCGCTGGTGACTTACTGGTGACTCGGAAACTCGGCCGAGTCAACTCGGCGATTCAAACCAGCGACTCAGCCAACCGGTTAAACTGATTTGATTGCGGTTTGGTTTAGGTAAACTGTTTATTTATTTAATTGATTTATGGTTTAAATTAATTGAATTTGGGTTAGACTAAACTAACAGTTTAATTAATTTGAATCTAGTTCAATTGAAATTGATTCGGATTAAGGAAAACCAGTTGGTTCAATTTGATTTCAATCTGGTCAACGTTAACCGGCTTAGGTCAGAGTTGACCGGGTTGACCATTGACCAGTGAGTTGACTTTTTGACTAGATCACCGTTTATCCATTTTTAACTGTTCAAAAAGTGTTCTTACTCTATTTTTAGTCCTGGTTTCAGATCTGGAGTCTATTTAAGTAGCAAAAGTTCATAAATACCAATTTTCCACATTGCTAAGGTGAGGGATATTCCGTTAAATCTTGTTACTAGTGTAGAATTCTTTTTATCGTCATTTATTTTTGAAACGTGTTCGGTCTGTTTGAATGAATTTTCTGTGATAGTTAAAATTCAATGTAAACCGGAATTAGGTGTCTAGAGGATTCAACTTGATATGGATTGAGTGATGTTAAGTGATGCTATATATATATATACACATAGTTATGAGTAGGGACTATGTGACGAGGGTGGCAGTTCAGAGATATGTGGACTAGTGACGCTTATAAGGGCGGGAGTTCGAGACATTCAAGCTATCAACACATATTGGAGGGCGGGGGCTCAGAGATATGTGGACTAGTGACGCTTATAAGGGCGGGAGTTGCTCAAGGTCTTCAAGGTAATTAGTGCCCTGAATTTGATTAAGCGGTGATTCTTGAATCTTGATGCTTCTAAATTGCAGATGTTTCTTGAAATATGGAGAAAACAGAAGTTCCTTGTTTATGAAGCTGCTATTTGAGTTAGTAACTTCACTTTCCACGTTTCGTTTTGATAGCGAATTCACGACATTCATATAGGATATTACCATGGAGATGGCTGTACAAGGTTGAGTTATCATGGTTTCTTTCCACAAATGGTGAATAGTTTTACCAGCATGTACATATAGATCAGTAGATGCAGAAAACATAGCACCAATACTAGTACATTGATCAACGTTATAGATAAGCGTGATTACAGCAGTAGTCAGATTTTATAGGAAATTCAAACAACAAATAGTTGTCAAAAGTCTCCAAACACCATTACCATCTCAGCTTTAGTGTATTCCTTGATACTGGTGAAAAAGAAAACAGAGCTCCCCCTTCATTTCTTAGCCTGTTACATGTTAGAATCAGTATATATGAGTTATCTATTGGAAACTATATCCTTTCTCGCGATCAGTTAAAAAGATATGTCCACGAGTTATCTGTTGGAAACTTTAGGCTTCCACGTGGTCAGTTAAAAAGATATGTCCATTATTTATCAATATAGGTTTCCGAATCCTACTTTTGCAAAGAATAGTCCCTGAGAAAGATTTGAGTTTGGTTTGGTGCAACATTAGGAATACAATAGTGTTATTCGGTACCTTAAGGCGAGCAGAACGTCGAGTGGAAGATGTGGGTGCAGGAGATTGGAGTGGGGAATCGCTAGATCTTTTCTGTCGCCGGTTCACTTGAACCTTGGATACCTTGTTCTTGTTGGAGCAAATTGAAAGTAGCCGTTAAGTATTTGAAGTAGTCTTTGTTTCATGTTTTGATTTGGTCTTAGTCGTGTCAATAATGGCCGAGTATCTCGGTTGTAGTTGGTCTTAGTTGATCTTAGTAGTTAGTTTGTTTTCAGCTTTTGTAGGAACGACTTGTTATCTTTGTAAGGCTATATATGTGGCCGTTTATCTATTGAATAAGATCAGAGTTTGCAAGTCATTTTACAGAGCAATATAAACTACAAATTGGTATCAGAGCTCTGTTCTCGACTAACAAAAGCCGCAGCTTCTAAACTCAAAGCAAGGAGAGATGGAAGAAGAAAAGATGAAGGTTCCCCAATTTGATGGACATTGGGATCATTGGAGTGAGGTCACGGAGAATTTCTTCCGAGCAAGAGGATTGTGGAGCATGATTGAAACCGGGTTTGAGGAACCTACGACCACAACGATCCTAACCCCAGAGCAGAGGACACAACTTGACAGTGCCAAGATGAACGACCACAAAGTCAAGCATTACCTCTATCAAGCAATCGATAGGGTAACGTTCGAACAAATCCTAAACCGAAGCACTTCCAAGATCATATGGGAATCAATGAAAGGAAAGTTTGGAGGAAATGCCCGGGTAAAGAAGTCATTGCTACAGAAGCTCAGGAGAGATTTTGAACTACTGGAGATGAAAGATGATGAGAAAGTGGAGGAGTACTTCACAAGAGTCTTAGCTGTCACCAACCAAATGAGAAGCAATGGAGAAATGTTGGAAGACACGAAAGTGGTTGAAAAGATTTTGAGAACCTTGAGTGAAAGGTTCATGTATGTTGTTGTCTCCATTGAGGAGTCAAAGGAGATTGAAACCATCTCGGTAGATGAGCTTCAAGCTTCATTGGTGGTCCATGAACAGAAGTTCAAGAAATCTGAGAAGGGAGAGGATCAAGTGTTGAGCGTCACCCATGGAAGAGGATCAGGAAACCGAGGGAGAGGTTTCAATGGGAGAAGCCGAGGCCGTGGTCGTGGACGATTCTCATTCAACAAGAGCACTGTGGAGTGCTACAAGTGCCATCGTTTGGGACATTTCCAAAACGAATGTCCCAAGTGGGAAGAAGAAGCCAACTATGTGGAAGAAAATGAGGATATGTTGTTAATGGCATATACTCATGAGGAGGAAGAGATCATTATGGATATCAGTGGTCAAGCGCTGATGATTCACTCTGGAAAACAAGAATCTGTGAAGAAAAGAGTATGGTTTTTGGACTCAGGTTGCTCTAACCATATGAGTGGAGATCAAGATCTATTTTCATCGATAGACATGAAGTTCAAGCACTCAGTCAAGTTAGGAAACAACATGAAGATGGAGGTCGTTGGAAAGGGAAATGTGAGACTGATGCTGAACAACAACACATACACCATAAGTGATGTCTACTATGTGCCTGAGCTCAAAAACAACTTGTTAAGTCTTGGACAGCTGCAAGAGAAGAGAGTCACCATCATCATTCAACAAGGAGCATGCAGAATCTATCATGAAGAAAAAGGTCTGATTGCAGAAAGCAGAATGAGTGTGAACCGTATGTTTGTGCTGATTGATGAGACAAGTGAAGGTGCAAGAGCAAAACAAAAATGCCTTCTCACTGCCACGGAAGACATGTCACGACTGTGGCATGAACGCTACGGTCACCTCAGCCATCGGGGAATGAGAATTCTACAGAGCAAAGAGATGGTACGTGGTCTCCCTATCTTTGATACTCAAAGTTTCACATGCTCTGATTGCTTAGTTGGCAAGCAACCAAGAAACCCTATACCTAAGAAGAGCACATGGCGTGCTAAGGAGATACTGAAACTTGTTCATTCGGATATATGCGGTCCTATCAACCCCATCTCCACCAGTGGCAAAAGGTACATTTTGTGCTTCATAGATGACCACAGCAGGAAGGCTTGGGCATATCTATTGAAAGAAAAATCTGAAGCATTCACTCAATTCAAGTTATTCAAGAAGAAGGTTGAAACTGAGAGTGGGAAGATTCTGAAATGCTTAAGAACTGACAGAGGAGGAGAGTACACTTCACATGAATTCTCTGAATTTTGCAGAGAACAAGGAATTCGAAGGCAGCTTACCACGGCCTACACTCCCCAACAAAATGGGATTGCAGAGAGAAAGAATCGAACCGTGATGAACATGGTCAGGTCTCTTCTTTCCACTAAGAAGATGCCTAAAATATTTTGGGCAGAAGCAGTGGTGTGGACGTTCTATATCCTTAATAGATGTCCTACTGTCTCTGTGAAGAACATCACACCTCAGGAGGCTTGGAGTGGAGTTAAGCCGAATGTAGAGCATTTTCGGGTATGGGGAAGTCTTGGTCATGTTCATGTCTCCGATGAGAAACGAGGCAAGCTAGATGACAAGAGTGTGACGTGCATCTTACTTGGCTTCTCTGAAGAATCAAAGGGATACAGACTATACAATCCCAAGACAAAGAAAATTGTGGTGAGCCGAGACGTAGCGTTTGAGGAGAACAAGAGATGGAAATGGGATGAAGAAGAACACACAGAGACTGTACTTACCTGGAATGATGATGATCTAAGCTGGGAAGAAAGTGATGAAGAAGGTAGCGAAGGTGAAAATGAAGTTGCTGAACCAGAAGCAGATGCTGAGCCAGAACAAGCCATGGAGCATCAAAATGAACCGGTTGTAGGAATCAGGGAGGGAAGAGGAATAAGACCTCCACGATATCTAAGTGATTATGTCACTGGTTTTGGAGAAATAAACGAAGAGGAAGTGGAAATAAACATGGTGGAATTCTCCTCTACTGATCCTACAACCTATGAAGAAGCAAACAACAGCCTGAGATGGAGGGAAGCAATGGATGACGAAATGGCATCTATCGAGAAGAACCAAACTTGGGAGCTTTCAGTACTACCTAATGAAGCTAAATGCATTGGTGTTAAGTGGATATACAAAACCAAGTTGGATGAGAATGGAGAAGTGAGTAAATACAAGGCGCGCTTAGTGGCCAAGGGTTACTCTCAAGATCAAGGTCTCGACTACACTGAAGTTTACGCACCAGTCGCCAGAATGGACACCATTCGCACCATCCTAGCCACAGCCGCACAGAGAGCTTGGGACATCTACCAGCTAGATGTAAAATCTGCTTTCCTCAACGGGGTTCTTGCTGAAGACGTCTATGTTCAACAACCTCAAGGCTATGAGGTGGTAGGACAAGAAAACAAGGTCTACAAGCTCCACAAGGCACTGTATGGTTTGAAACAGGCTCCAAGGGCTTGGTTCAGTAGGATTGAGGAATACTTCAGTAAGGAAGGATTCATGAAGTCTCAAAACGAGGAAACTCTGTTTCTAAAGGCTGATCACGATAATATTTTGATTGTCAGTGTGTATGTGGATGATCTTATTTACACAGGAAATGACATCAAGATGATGGAAGAGTTTAAGAACTCAATGCAAAAGGAGTTCGACATGAGTGACTTAGGCAAGATGAGATATTTCTTGGGGATTGAGGTGCTACAGACTTCAAACGGCATTCATATTTCTCAGTCGAAATATGCACTTGAAGTCCTGAAACGTTTTGAAATGGAAAGCTGCAACCCAGTATACAATCCGATGGTACCCGGGGAGAAGATTAACATGGATGAAGAAGGAGAGAGAGTTGATGAAACCTTCTACAAGCAAATCATCGGAAGTCTTATGTACCTTACAACTACGAGACCAGACTTACAATTCTCTGTCAGCCTCTTAAGTCGTTTCATGTCAAGAGCCACCAAGCTACACGTTCAAGCAGCCAAGAGGGTGTTAAGGTATTTAAAGGGGACTATTGATTTCGGGATCTGGTATAAGAGAGGAGGCACTGGAGAACTTCTAGTCTACACTGACAGTGATTTTGCAGGAGACACTGACACTAGAAAAAGCACTTCAGGCTATGTCTTCCTCATGGACAATTCTGCAGTGGCGTGGCTATCCAAGAAGCAACCAATAGTTACATTATCCACTACTGAAGCTGAGTACGTGGCCGCGACTGTGTGTGCTTGTCAAGCTGTGTGGTTCAGAAGGATGATGCAAGAGTTGGGACATGAAGCAGCAGAAGGTACTACGATACTGTGTGACAACACCTCAACCATCAAGCTTTCAAAGAATCAAGTCTTCCATGGGAGGTGTAAACACATTGGAGTTCGTTTTCATTTTCTGCGTGAGTTAGTGAACAATGGAGAAATATGCTTGGAACATTGCGGATCTCAGGAGCAGGTGGATGATATATTTACAAAACCTCTGAGGCGTGAAGTGTTTGAGAAGCTGAGAAGTAAGCTTGGAATTTGCTCTATCACGAGTAAGCTAAGTCTTGTGCACCAAGCTTAGTTTAGGGAGGGTTTGTTGGAGCAAATTGAAAGTAGCCGTTAAGTATTTGAAGTAGTCTTTGTTTCATGTTTTGATTTGGTCTTAGTCGTGTCAATAATGGCCGAGTATCTCGGTTGTAGTTGGTCTTAGTTGGTCTTAGTAGTTAGTTTGTTTTCAGCTTTTGTAGGAACGACTTGTTATCTTTGTAAGGCTATATATGTGGCCGTTTATCTATTGAATAAGATCAGAGTTTGCAAGTCATTTTACAGAGCAATATAAACTACAGTTCTCTGGAGTTGACATGCTTGTATCAGTGGTAACTGACATAGCAGGAGCTGAAGCAGATACGATGGAAGTTTCCTGTTGCATATTCTCTGAATGTGCTGGCAGCTCTGAGAAAAATACAAAACACAAGGTTTGTTCGAATCCAAAACTAGATCTCTGATTTTCGGAGATATAAGGGTCTAAAGATAAGAGTCACAGTCAGTAAATTTACCAGATAAGGTAGCTTTTTGAAACCTATCCCTCATTAGACGAACAAATCCAAACAGGTCATTAGTTTTATTCAATTCTTGAACCATCTTATCCATGTCATCTAATTTTGGGTTGCAATCCAATACTGATGATCATGTAAGACAAAGATTATACACAGTTCTTGTTATTAGTCTCACTAAAATGTCGTTGATGCTTGAAGATATATGTATACTCACGTGTGTAAATGTCATTTCCGTAGTGGACTGTGAATGAAAACTCGCGTGTGGGCCTTTTTTGAATCAATGTTGGTGAATGTGAACTTAACTCCTGCAAGAGAAGTAAAACAACAAGATCCTCTAAGGTCAAACTTCAATTAACAAAGAACTATGACTGTTCCAATTCCAAACTTAAAGCTTCTCTCATTACCATGTCCAGCTTCAACATGAAAACCAAGAGCCTGATTATACCAAGAGATGGCTTCATCAATATTAGATTTGTTTTTCGTGACTTTACCAGCATCGTCCTTGGATACTGATAAGCCATCATTGGAAATATGTTAGCTTGGTCTTTCAGTGAACCATATGATCTGTAACTATAAAAATGAAATGAGCATGTAGCAAACACATGAAAATAAATCAGACAAGCTAAAACAATACCTTGCAATAGCTGGGAGATAGTTTTGGCATACTCTTCCTTCTTTGACTTGTGTAACTGCAGAGTTCTTTTAAGCACTTGGATTCGAGATTGTGTTGCAGAAATGGAGTCCCTTAAACCCATTTGCCTTGCCTCTTTATGGATTTTCACTAAAACATAAAAGATGGAAAGATCACAAAGAGTAAGATACACAAGCTCAACAAAACATGAACAAGCAATAAGTTCAAAGTTTGAAGCTTTTTGGTTAATGGGAAGTGAAGCTGATACCTGCCAACATTTTAACGAGCTCATCCTCTGCTTCTCTCAGATCCTCTTTCAAATTCGCTAGTTCCACTACAAAATCAAAGCCAAATATCAAAGCTTTCATAGAAGATTGACGATTTGGGAACTGTATTAGGCGACCAAACCTTGGCTCTGTGCAGTGGCTTTAGCTCGCTCAAGTACAGAGTCCATAGATCTCTGGAACGGAGAAGCGATGAAGGAATCGATTTTAAGCCGTTGTTCATCAATACATTTCTCACATAGGACTCCCAACGAACCCATAGTCTTCTTTGTTGTATCTCCACTTCCGGTGCCGCTAAGCTGTTCCATCACCAAACAGAAAGAGAAAGAGAAAAGTCTCTTAGGCCGCCCGCCCTGCGGTTCGAATTTCAAAAAGCTACACAGCGCTTTTCCTCATGCTGAGAACTTGAAACAACGTCGTTTCATTTGTAAACCCAACATTTTTAGCGTGGAACTAAGAGCATCATTATCCTAGATCTATTATCCTAGAGATCTATGTTTGGGTCTCTTATTTATTTTTTTTTTTGCTTTTTCTGATTTTTAAAAAAAAAGAAAAAAACTTAAGTGAACCAGTTACGGGCCGCCACGTGTCAGTAGGACTCGCGAAACAGTGCAAGAAACGATTCTTATTTAGGAGATTTAAGAAATGTCTCTTAGCTAAAGTGGTGGGACCCACCATTACTTTTTGCTAAGAGACCCTCCTAAGAGACCCGGATAAAGATGCCCTAAGATACCACGATCCTGGAACTGGATCAAAACCCTCAGATATACAAATATATCTAATTCGTATATTTTTGGACCAAAAAAAAAAATCTAATTCGTTTATCTAAAATAGTCCAAATGAACTACAATCAAATCAAGAACCAAACAGATACTCAAATGTATACACGAAACTATCAATTTCATAAGAAAAGAAAAATCGTTTTTGGAAAAGAAACTATTATTTATATACATATAGGCAAATCTCTCAAATAACCCTTTTTGAAATTTTTGTCAAAAAAATAACTTTCAAGAACAAAAATGATAAAACTAGCCTTTTTTATTTTCAAAAAATTAATTTTTATTTTATTTTTTTCAGTTTTAAACCTCACTCCCAAAACTCCACCCCATAACTCTAAACCCTAAGTCTAGATTAGTTAACCCAAGGGGTATAAATGTATATTAGTCATTTTGTTAACCCTTTAATAAAGGTTATTTTGATCATTTTTTTCTTTAAATGTTATTTTTGTGACGAAAACTCTTTTAGAGTTATCTTAGAATATTTCTCTATATTATAATATAACTAGAGTAATACTTTAAAATAGATCTAAGAAAATATCACCAAAAGGATCATTTCCTATGGGAACTATCATATAGTATCATATCCCTACCAAATTGTGACCTAGTGTTAAATTTCTATGATTTGAAAGTTATAAACTTATTTCTCTACGAATTAGCAAGTTTGAATGTATTTCTCCCTGAATCGATACTTCGAAACTTAATTACCCATAAACCATAATTTTAATTGATTTATTATTAACCAAATAGTTTAAACCGGCTAAACCAAACCAAAATTCATTTTAAACAATTTTTATTAAAAAATATAGATTTTTTTTGAACTTCAAGAAAGTTATAAGTTTATATTTTTGTGTTTTATGAAATTTAAAAAAAACAAAATTTACATCAAGATTTCATTTTTATAAAGTTTAAGAAAATCACAGTGAGCTAATAAGCTTGTTAAATTTGTGTTCTTTTGAAATTTTATATGTCAAAAGTCTAATTTTGTTGAATTTTGACAACAATCATTTTTTATCAATAAATATTCATAATTTTATAACTTTTTATGCTATTGATAAAAATTGATTTACGTCAAAATTCAACAAAACATAGATTTTTGACATGTACTTTTATCAAAATTTAATTTTTGCTTTCAAATTTCAAAAAACACAAAATTTAATAAGCTTAGTTGTTCACTTTAATTTTATTAAATTTTGTGAACATAAAATTTTGATGTAATTGATTTTTTTTAAAAACGAAGAAATATAAAAAATCTAGCAACGTTTTTTTTAATTCAAAAAAATCTAAATTTTGAAATTTCAACAAGAAGAAAAACAATATTCTTTAATAAAAATTGTTTAAAATGAATTTTGTTTTGATTTATCCATTTTGAATTATTTAGTTAATAATAAACCAATTAAAATCATGGTCTATGGGTAATTAAGTTTCAAATTATCGGTTCGGAGAAAAATATATTCGAAATTGTTAATTCATGGAGAAATAAGTTTATAACTTTCAAATCTTGGAGATTTGACACTAGGTCATTGTTTGGTGTGGATCTGATACTATATGATAGTTCTCGTGGAGAAATAACTCGTCGACCCTCACCAAAATAGTCTTTAAGGAAAATGATCAAAATAGATTTTATTAAAAGGTAAAAATATACATTTATACCCCTTGAGTAACTAATCTAAACTTAGAGTTTAGAGTTATTGGGTGAGTTTTGGAGGTGAGGGTTAAAATTAAAAAAAATATATATATATATATATATAATTAAAATTTTCAAAATAAGAAAGTATCGTTTGATCCTTTTTTCCTTAAGGTCTATTTTGTGATAAAAACTTCAAAAAAACTATTTGAGAGATTTGCCCATATAAATATTGATACACTAAAAATGGATCTTGCTACGGTCAAGTTAACAGTTGTAGTTGTTGTATTTGAGAATCAATTCCAGAGGACCGTTTTACACTATATCTTATGAGTTTTAATTTCTTACCTAAAACCTTCAGATTTAACAGAGACAAGGTAAAAATAACAGAGATCAAGGTACGGTTTGAGTTGTTTTAATTTGGGGAAAAGCTAGCCTAAGGTGATTAAATGGGTGTTAGATATCTTTTAAGCCACACAATTATTCAAGTTCGAATTAAGAACAAGCCCAGAACATAGATCAATGGCTAGAATAGCCCACTGTCGTGGTGTTTGTTCCTTTCAGAGAGCAACCTCGGAGACTAAGTTGTCGCTTGTTCCGAGTTCTATCTATGAACAGTAACGATCAGGTCTACTCAGTTCATATTACACTCTAATATATGCTTTCGCTGATTAGGAATATAATACTTATTCTAAACAGATCAGGCAACCTATAACACGGTTAATGAATAGATGAAACCCCAGATCTAACATAAAGTGATAAGATTCATGCTATCATTAAGTTAGGTTTAGAATAAAGGCCATCAATGAACATATAGCTTATTTATGTGTAGCTTAATAAATCTAACACCCTAACACCCTAAGCTAACAATATCGACTACTCAGCAATCATGGCAATAAACACTTCAATAAATACTGAATAATACTCCATAATCGAAATCAAAAACTAAAATAGGGTTCAAGAATTCTTCTCTAATCGCGAGAACAAGGTGAAGATTACTTTCTCTCTTACAAAGTATTGAATCCAAACGAGTTTCTTGCTGAAAAGTATGAGAGAAAATTGAGCTAAAAGAGTCTCCCCGTCTAATAATGGTCGTGCATCCCTTTTATAAGGCTTTTGTGGCGGCTAGAAAGAGGAGAAAATTAAATCCCAAAAGATTCTCCAGTTTCCTAAAATATCTCCCGCGGGGATCAAGGCTCTGCTTGATCTCTGGGGTTGTTCTCCGGGACAGAATTCAAATTTTCCTATTTTCTTCATGTTTCCCTCCAAAGTTCCACAACCTCTTCTGTACATAAAATGTCTCGAATAGAGCTGTAAGTACCCTATAATTGCATGAAAAAGATCAATAAATCACCACTAAAGTATGCTAAAAACACACTATATCAAATTCCCCCAGACTTAGATCTTTGTTTGTCCTCAAACAATTTCAGGCATTAGAACAGGCTAGACAGAACTCAAGGTGTGGAAACTCTCATATTCTCAGTAACCATTCTTTAACCACAAATTTCTGAACCATACAAGTTGTGCATCTAGGACCGTACACCCTTACCAGAACACCCCTGACTGTTGTTCAAAATCGGCTCCATACTCTGTGTGTCAAACCTGCAATGTTACACCTTTCTAACAAAACTCCTTATATTCAAATTAAGGGTGGCATGAGCATATCTTATCACATCATTAGACAGGGTAGACAACACTAGGTATGAACATACTTTTCTGTTTGTGGGGCTGCAAGTTTTAATGGTTACCATTTTCTGTAGAGGAATGTAGGGGATCACACAAAATTGTAAGAGAGGATGGATCCATTGATTTCCACATCCTAACTCGTTTTGCTTGTTCTCCCCACCTTGATCTCTCAAACTTGTTCCCCGCCGTTATGTTTTCCTCCAATCAGAGACACTGTTTCTTCTTCTCTCAATCATCACTGGGAATAGATAACGTTTTTGTTTTTGTTTTTTTACTGAATAATGATGATGATGATGATGATTATGAGAGAGGGTATTTACAAATATGTTTGGTTCCTCTGATGGTTCTGATGTCCTTCTTTTGATTTTCTAAGTCTCCTTTCTCCTTACTTCAGAGAACAGTCGGATAATCTTTCTGATTAGCTTGTTCTCCTCGACTGCCTCGTTCTCAACGCCCTGATCTTTCTGCCTTGTTCTCTTCACCCTTGATCAGTGGTTCAATGCAGCAAAAATGAATTAAGGCTGCGTTGATCCTTTCCTCTCCGACCTTTTTGCATAATTCTACACATGTGACAATTAGAATAACAGAATGCATGAAGGTGGAATGAAGGTTATGGGTTTTAGGGTGGGAACCAGCTAAAGATGAGCCAGCCACTCAGGAACAACAAGATGGATGAAAGGATAAGGAGTCCTGAGTGTGATCTCGTTTCCCTGCTTTAGTGCTGATCATTCTAAGCATTTCAGTCAAAGTTAGGCTCAAGTTAGATGGAGTTAAGTTATACAGGTGTACCATTACAAGCAGAGGGCTTCTGGAGAACAAAGTGATGATGTCAGGGTGTTCCATGTCGAAGTGTAGGTCTTCCGTCACTGCTAAGGTCACTAGATAAGATAACTAAAAGGACACAGAGGTTAATGAAAATAGGGTCCTAGTTCCCACAAGGTTGGACTGACTCAATAAATCACATCAGACTCGATAGAAGTAAATAAGCAGCGCAAATAAGTAGCAAAGCACACACATAAGTGCCTCCCTCAGACTACTTTACACCGTCTCTGGTGTGAAATAGAATCAAGGAACGCCCCTTTTTCGAGTCACTTACCTGGCATGGAACACCTCAGAGAACAGGGTCACCTTGTTCTCCTAAGTTGCGTTGTTCTCCAAATGTCGTAATTCAGGTTTTTCTTGTTTAATCCTGAAACTAATAAAAACAAAAACAAAAACCAGTAACAATGAAAACCTAAATTATATACACACTTACCAGTGGGTTGCCTCCCACCAAGCGCTTAGTTTAAGTCATTAGCTTGACTTGGGTTGGAGGATCAAGGGGAAGAGGAATCGCCTAAGGGAATTTCTTCACCTTCTGCGATGGTTGTGTCAGCAAGATATGGCTTCAAGCGCTGACCATTCACAACGAACTCGCCTCCTCTCGTGTCCAACAACACAACAGCTCCGTAGGGTCTGACTTCCTTGATGGTGAAGGGGCCAGACCACCTTGATTTCAACTTACCAGGGAACAACTTCACCCTTGAGTTGAACAGCAGAACAAGGTCGTTTGGTGCAAAATTCTTGTTGATGATCCGCTTGTCATGATACGCCTTCGTTCTTTCCTTGTAGATTTTGGAGCTTTCATTGGCCAGATGCCTAATCTCCTCTAGCTCGTTGATGTGTTGTGATTTTGCATAGTTTTAGCTTTGTATTTTCATATATATTCATGCATTAATCTTACATTTATTTGCATTTAGAGTCTATTACATGTTCATTTGCATCTTGTAGGTGTTGGATGAGCTATTTGGAGTTTTGGAGATGATTAGAACACAAAAGGAGCAAAAAGAGACTTGGATCGATCGATCCGTTTTTGATGGAAAACTGGATCGATCGATCCAAGAAAGCCGTGAGCAAATGAGAAAAGTGATCGATCGATCCAAAATCCAGATCGATCGATTTGGACATGGATCGATCGATCCATTTATATGAAAAAAATGGATCGATCGATCCAGACAGCATGTGTCACTTTTCATGTGCTGGACGAGTTTGGTGGATCAAGTGGCCTAACTTTCTCTACCTTTTCTGAAGAGCCAAGTTTACATTTGCCTTGTAAAGGGTCAAAAGGTGTGTGCAAATGGGATAAAGTGGAAGAAACATCAATGAGTGTGTTTTATTTTAGATCTAGATCTTAACTTTGTAACATGGGGGGTGGGTTGTTCTTCACCTATAAATAGAACCCCAAACCCCATGGCAAAACACACCATCTCCTTCTGAGTCTTCTTCTGTCTAATAGAGTTTATCACTTTCATTCTAAGTCTTGTTTTGCATTCTATTTTAAGTTCTTGAAGTTTATGTTATAAAGTCTTGTTTTCTTTAGCTATTCTCTTCATCTACATTCTGTTTCTTGTTTTCATATATTATATCATATTGATTATGCTTCTATCCATCATGGGATTAAGTGTAAACAAGATGATTAGTGAGTAGTCATCCTTAGAATCAATGGGTTAGGTAGATTAATGGGTGGTTAGAAAAGAGTTAAGATGTTCTAATAGTAAAATGCTTAAATTTCTATGCTTACTAAGTGTTCTTAATGCTAGATTGATTTTGGCCATTTTAATCTAGATTCTAAGTGTTTGTAGGACATCGAAAGTGTTTGCATAATGCTTGAAATAACTTAGTATTGCTCTAGTGAACAAAACCAACGGAAGTTGATGTTTAGATTGCTAGATGGCTAGTAGACTAAATCTTAATGTATGTTTGAGTGAACAAAACGAACGGAAGTTGATGTTTAGTTCATAATAGCATAAGGGTTTCTACCATCGAAAGTGGATTAACCTATATTGAATGAGATCTAGGCCTATAGAAAGTTATGTTTATTTGAAGTTAGAAACCTTGATTTAGAACTACCACCCTGAAATCGATTGCCTAAATACCCATTGGTTCTTCTTTGTTATATTTGTATTAAAACTTGATTATTTCACATTGTTCTTGCCACAACAAACCTTATTAGATTGCATTTAGATTAAGCACAACCTGTACTCTCTCTGTCTCACACTCACTTAGGATTGGATTGACATCCTTTCTATACTACATTGATTTGCTCTGAGGATTAAAAATTCTTATCACTCGTGGAGCTGAATGGAACGCCTTTGTGCTGCAGTCTTGATGTTAAAGTTGAGTAACTTCAGAGCCCAGGCTGCCATGTACTCAAGCTCCACAGGTAGGTGACACGCTTTACCATAGACTAGATTGTAGGGCGTGGTCCCGACTGGTGTCTTGTAGGCTGTTCTGTATGCCCAGAGAGCATCGTCTAGCTTGAGCGACCAATCCTTACGCGTTGTGCTCACTGTCTTCAGAAGAATGCTCTTGATCTCTCTGTTTGAGACCTCAACTTGACCACTGGTCTGTGGATGGTAAGGGGTTGCTACCTTGTGCTTGATACTGTTTTTCTTCAACAAACCTTGAAAAAACCTTATTGATGAAATGAGTGCCTCCATCACTGATAACCACTCTAGGAATCTCAAACCTTGGAAAGATAATGGTTTTAAACATCTTGACCACCACTCTATCATCGTTTGTGGGGTTGGACAGCGCCTCAACCCACTTTGACACATAGTCCACCGCAGCCAATATATACTCATTCTTGAATGACTTAGGGAAGGGCCCATGAAGTCTATTCCCCAGCATTCCAAGACCTCGATCTCCAAGATGAAATTCTAAGGCATCTCGTTCCTCCTAGTGATGTTCCCTTGTCTTTGACTTGCGTTACACCTTGAGATGAAGGCGTTAGCATCCCTAAACATCGTTGGCCACCAAAAACCAGCTTGAAGTACCTTCGAAACTATCTTGAAGGTTGCAAAATGCCCAGCATAGGAAGAACCATGGCAGTGATGTAGTATCCCTGGAATCTCTGCTTCAGCTACACATCTCCTGAACACTCCATCTTTGCAATGTTGATATATGTATAGCTCATCCCAAAAGTAATGGCGAGCATCTCTCAAGAACTTTCTTTTCTCATTACCAGCAAACTCCAATGGCTCTTTTTCAGCAGCTAAGTTATTTGCAATCTTAGCGAACCAGGACAGATTTGAGTACCTCTTCTTGATCGCTGCTACGAACTGTTCTGGGTCAGGGGAACAAGCATCAGAGAGCAGGGCCTCCCTTGTTCCGCATAGGTTTATCGAGTACACGTGTTCCACAGGATGACCTTCATCAAGAGCAGTATGTTCCTCGATTTTCATTAGGGACAAGTGATCTGCAACACCATTCTCAATGCCTTTCTTTTCCTTGATTTCTAGATCAAACTCTTGGAGCAATAAGAAACACCTCAGCAAACGCGTCTTCGCGTCTTTCTTTGTCAACAAGTACCTCAAGGCTGTGTGATCAGTGTGTACTATCACCTTGGAGCCAACCAAATAGGATCTGAATTTCTCAAAGGCAAAGACAATCGCCAAGAGCCCCTTCTCAGTGGTTGCATAGCGACATTGTGCTTCAGCCATGGTCTTGCTCTCATAATAGATCACATGCAGCTTCTTATCTTTTCTCTGACCCAACACTGCTCCCACTGCGAAATCACTGGCGTCTGTCATGATCTCAAAGGGAAGGTCCCAGTCTGGTGGATGCAAAATCAGAGCACTAATCAGGGCACCCTTGATCGTATGAAACGCGGTCAAGCAGTCGGTGTCAAAGTCAAACTTGGTCTCCTTGCAGAGCAACCTCGTGAGTGGTCTCGCGAATTTGGAGAAATCCTTGATGAATCTCTTGTAGAAACCAGCGTGTCCTAAGAAATTTCTGATACCCTTGACTGAGTTAGGTGGCTGTAAGTTCATCATCACCTCGATCTTTTCCTTATCTACCTCGATCCCCTTTTCAGAAATCTTGCGACCAAGCACTATTCCATCTTTCACCATGAAATGGTATTTCTCTCAGTTCAGCACCAAGTGCTTCTCTTCACATCGCTGCAATACCCTGCACAAGTTTGACAAACAAACAAAAAACGAGCTCCCATAGACCCAGAAATCATCCATAAATACTTCCATAATATCCTCAATTAAGTCAGTAAAAATGGAGGTCATACAACGTTGAAACGTTGATGGAGCATTACACAAACCGAAAGGCATGCGCCTGTAGGTGAATGTACCATAAGGGCAAGTGAACGTCGTCTTCTCCTAATCATCTAGATGGATGGGAATCTGAAAGAAACCTGAATAACCATCTAAAAATCACTAGTACGGATGTTTAGCCAATCTCTCAAGCATTTGATCAATGAATGGAAGTGGAAAATGATCCTTGCGAGTTGCAGCATTTAATTTTCGAAAATCAATGCACATGCGATGTCCAGTGACAGTCCTAGTAGGTATCAACTCGTTTTTATCATTTGTTATCACAGTGATTTCACCTTTCTTAGGGACTACATGAACAGGGCTAACTCACTTGCTATCAGAGATCGCATAGATCACTCCAGCCTCTAGAAGTTTCATTATCTCTTTTTTTACAACATCTTTTAGATTTGGGTTTAACCTCCTCTGATGCTCTATAGAAGTCATCGATTCATCTTCGATGTATCCTATGCATGCATAGATCATGTGAAATTCCAGGAATATCATCTAGTGAATATCCTAATGCCTTTTGATATTTTCTAAGTTCACACAAGAGCAAGGAAATTTCCACATTGTTCAGTTCAGAATTAACAATGACAAGATATGTGGAGTTTGGACCTAGGAATGCATACCTGAGTCCCGTGGGTAGGGATTTGAGTTCGACTTTCGAAGCCTTGAGCTCGCTCCATGGGTCCTTGAGCTCGCTCCATGGGTCCTTGAGCTCGCTCCATGGGTCCTTGAGCTTGCTCCATGGGTCCTTGAGCTGGTCGATCGGAACAGTCGCTCCTGATGGTTTGGCTTATTCTCCGTCGCTTAGGCTCAGATAGGCGACCATCCTCTCCATGATTTTGCATGAGTCCATCATCTTTGCATACCCAGCAGCGTCTATGTTCAAGATGTTCTGCTTAACTTCAGCCTTGATCAATGCGATTTCAAGTGAATCATCGGATAGGATCTCCTCAATCATCCCTTCTTGAGGTTCCAACACATCATTATCTTCATCCATAGTGAAATTCTGCCCATCCAGCATTGGTCTCTTGAGCAGTTTATCCATCTCAAACTTCATCAAGATGTCTCCTAGTTGGAGATCAATCCTCCCATTTCTCACGTCGATAATTGCACCAGTTGTGCAAAGGAAAGGACGTCCCAGAATGAGTGGATCTTTGGGTTCTTCATCGAGTTCTAGAACCAAAAAATCGGATGGGATCATAGTACTGCCGATTTGGACATTGAGATCTTCGAGAACACCCACTGGCAGCTTGATCGATCTGTTAGCGAACACCAAAGAGATCCTAGTCTGCTTGAACTTGGTAAATCCCAGATGCTTAGAAACAGAGTAGGGCATAAGGTTGACACTGGAGCCGAGATCACATAGAGAGCAAACAAAAGTAGTCTCCCCAATCTTGACCCAGAGAACAAACTTACCTGGATCACTCAGTTTCATGATCACCTTGTTCTGCAGCACAACACTGCATTCCTTAGAGACCAACATCACTTCGCTGTCCCCTGATACCTTTCCTGAGATCAATCCCTTCATCAGACTTCGCATTGAGGGCATCATCTGGATCGCATCAAGCAGAGGGAGTTTGATATCGTCAACTCTTCAAGCATTTTCAAACACTTCATCTCCTCACGGTCCTTACGAGATTTCTTAGCTGGCACAGGATAGGGCACCTTAGGGGTTTAGACTTGAACATGAGGAGTCTCAGCAGGTGTGACATCCACTTCGGGAACAACCTCTGGGGGTTGTTCTCTCCTTGTTCTCCAACCGGAACACCCTCCTTAGGTTGTTCTGTCTCTTTCTGCTTTCCTTTTTCAGCTGCAGTAAATCTCCTAGGTACTGGTTGTGAGTTGTTTTCCACTTCTCAGCTCAACTGCATTACAGTCCCTAGGATTCTTATCAGTTTTTCCAGGAAGTGTCCCTTGCTGCCTCTTGACACTTCAGCTGTTTGAGCTAGTTGTATATCGATCTGCCTCATGTGACTGCTCACAGTGTCATACTTAGTATTCAACTCAGTGAACATGTTGTCCATCATGTTGTTGATCTCTGTGGTAGCCTGGTTCAACGCCTTGACCTGAACTTGTTGACTCTGGAGCAACTGATGCATCATGTTCCCTAAGACCTTGAGCTCGTCCCTCTGTCCACTTGATGCTGTTGGAGCAGTATGCTGATTGCTCTGCTGCTTCTGCTAATTCTGGTGTTGATCCTGGTTCTGGAAATAGTTCTGAGACTGACTGAAGACAAAGGTCTTTCCCTGAAAATTTTGGGGAAACCCTCTTTGTTGAGCAGCACCTTGAGCTTGATTGTTCTAGGCTTGATCCCCAGGGTTCTCTACGTTATTGCTCCGGTAAGAGAGCAGGTTGGGGTTGTTCCTGTTGTTTGAGTTCTGATAGTAGTTCATGTTCTTAACATACCATTGACCGTTGATGTAGAGCACTTCCTGGTGATCATCTCCTTTCTTTCCATCTTTTGCGGCCCGGTCCTTAGTTATCTGCTCAGGTGTAGCTTCTTCCATCTACAAGACTTGATCTTCGTTGCTCTTGAGGAGAAAATCAACCTTGGCAGTGAGTTCATCTTTCCATTGAGCATCAATGCTGTTGACTTTCTTGGAGCAATCAGTCTCTGGGTTCTTGTTGGATGAGCTAGCATCCATGTTCTCTATCATCTCAAACGCTCCTTCAGTAGTTTGAGTCATGAAATCTCCCTTACTCGCAGAGTTCAAGGGATTGCGGAACTCCCAATCCACACCATCATAGAAAATCCGTAGAATGTAGTCCTGATCAAACCCGTAATGAGGGCACTCTCTGGGTATGTCATTCAATCGCTCCCATGCTCCATTAAAAGGTTTGTTGGAGTGCTGCTTGAAAGAGGAGATCTTGTTCCTGAGAGAAGCTGTTTTTGCCTTGGTGTAGAAGTGACTCAAGAAGGCAGCTCAAACATGCTCCCATGAAGTGAGAGAGCCAGTCGGCAGTGATTTCAACCATCGTGATGCCCTGTTGGCAAGAGAGAACGGGAATCGCATACACTTGACAAATTCAGGTGAAACCCCGTTTGAGCAAGTCATAGCAAATATCTCCTGAAAGGCTTCGATGTGTTCCATTGGTATTTCTGCCGGGAGACCATGGAACATCTTTCTCTGCACTAGAGAGATCATGGAGGCCTTGATCTCGAAATCCTGCTGAGCACAAGGTGGAGGAACAATGGCTGAGTGTGTGGTTGGAAAGTTTCGAGGAAGATTCCTTTCTCCAATTCGAGTTGGTTGCTCTTGTTGTTGTTGCTGCTGAGCAGCCGCTTGTTGAGCTTGTAAGGCATGTTGCATCTGCTGCATCTGCTGTTGCATCAGGGCCATTGCATCAGTGAGATCATGCTCATTGTTATGATCGCCCATGTTGGCGTGAGTAGGTCTTGATTGAGTTCAGTTGTTCCTTTCTAATGTTGCGAGTTCTTGATTGCTGAGGGTGATTAATGGACTTGAGGTGTTTCTTAGAGTATTTTTACTTGACATACACCTGGAACATCACCTGCAAACAAGAAAATAGAGCAAGTTAGATGTCTTAGACAAAGTATAAAACCAAGAAAATATAGGTAAAAGCTGGTTCCCGTCGCAACGGCGCCAAAACTTGATACACTAAAAATTGGATCTTGCTACTGTCAAGTTATCAGTTGTAGTTTTTGTATTTGAGATGCAGTTTCAGATGACCGTTTTACACTATATCTTATGAGTTTTAATTTCTTAGCTAAAACATTCAGATTTAACAGAGAACAAGGTAAAAATAACAGAGATCAAGGTACGGTTTGAGTTGTTTTAATTTGGGGAAAAGATAGCCTAGGGTGATTAAACGGGTGTTAGATATCTTTTAAGCCACACAATTATTCAAGTTCGAATTAAGAACAAGCTCAGAACATAGATTAATGGCTAGAACAGCCCACTGTCGTGGTGCTTGTTCCTTTTAGAATACAACCCCGGAGACTAAGTTGTCGCTTGTTCCGAGTTCTGTCTATGAACAGTAACAATCAGGTCTACTCAGTTCATATTACACCATAATATCTACTTTCACTGATTAGGGATATAATACTTATTCTAAACAGATCAGGCAACCTATAACACTGTTAATGAATAGATGAAACCCCAGATCTAACATAAAGTGATTAGATTCATGCTATCATTAAGTTAGGTAGAATAAAGGACATCAATGAATATATAACTTATTTATGTGTAGCTTAATAAATCTAACACCCTAACACCCTAAGCTAACAATATTGACTACTCAACAATAATGACAATAAACACAACAAGAAATATTGAATAATACTCCATAAATCGAAATAAAAAACTAAAATAGGGTTCAAGAATTCTTCTCTAATCGCGAGAACAAGGTGAAGATTCCTTTCTCTCTTACAAAGTATTGAATCCAAACGAGTTTCTTGCTGAAAGTATGAGAGAAAATTGAGCTAAAAGAGTCTCCCTGTCTAATAATGGTCGTGCCTCCCTTTTATAAGGCTTTTATGGCGGCTGGAAAGAAGAGAAAATACAATTAGGGCAATTCCCAAAAGATTCTGCAGTTTCCTATAATATCTTCCGCAAGTATCAAGGCTCTGCTTGATCTATGGGGTTGTTCTGCGGGACAGAATTCAAATTTTCTCATTTTCTTCATGTTTCCCTCCAAAGTTCCACAACCTCTTTTGTACGTGAAATGTCTCGAATAGAGCTGTAAGTAACCTATAATTGCATGAGAAAAATCAATAAATCACCACTAAAGTATGCTAAAAACACACTATATCAAATATATATATATATACATATATAATTGAAAAATCTATTAAATGTATCCAAAAATAGTTTTAAAAGAAATTATTATAACATATTCGAACTATCAAAACTACCCGAAAGTATTCAGATATTTTTTATTCTAAATATCTAAAGTAATCTAAGAAATCTCTGAGATTGTATCCGAAGTATCCTAATTATTTGATATTTTACTCAAAGTACATGATATTTAACCCAAACTACTTGAACTAACCGACCAAAACTGGAACCAAATGAGAGCACAATTGATCTGATTATACCCCTTCCATTAACAATTACCTGGTGAAAGTGTGATATAATTGATGACCTAGCTGAAAGAAAATATGGACAAAAGTTACCTAAAACTATCTCATATGAAAGAAGGAAGAGCCATCCACCTCACACAGTTATTGACCGCATACATATGCACCAAGTGTTCTATTCCATATCGCCGAAGAAGTATATGACTCAAACCACACCCACAATCCCTAACACCACAAACTCCAACTCCTAAATACTAAACCATTAACCCTAATAACTAAACGTGAACCCAAATATAAATTATAATATATATATATATAGATATATTGATGATATTTTATAGAAATTAAAATAAGGCACTTAATTTGGCAAATGGTATTGGGTTACCTAGCGGTAAGAAGTAATTTAACATATTGTCATATGCGATGCGATAATCATTAAACCTAGTGCATGATGCTAGTGATGATTCTTCAGAAGATAGGCAGTGAACCTTAGGATGTTGCTTCGTGTAGAACCGATGAAGAGTGTAAGACCTCGACACCTGAACTATTTATACACTTCACAACACACTTTTAGTGATAGCATGGTCACACAAAATTTTGCGGAATAACCCTTCATACACCGGTTTGATTCTTAGATACTACACACTAAGAAATCGAAATGTTCCAAAGGAACAAGGAGATTCACTCTCAAACAAAAAAAAATAATCAAAATAGTCTGTCTTATTTCGTGGCTCTTAGGCCTTATTTATAGGATTACAAGTTGTAGAAATCCAAAGAAGAATGTGCTAAAAACAAGACATTGAAAATAGAAACAAAGACTTGACTAAATAAAGTCTTTGACTGAAACTTGGAATGCCTCTTGATATAGCCACAACCATGAATTTGTAAAGTAAAGAATATTCTCCTGATATGGGCCAAGACATGTCCCTTTGAGGCCTGGTCGAAATCCATCTTTTCCCTTAGCCAATTTTTATCGGTTTCTCCATTTGGCCTAACCAAGTTTATTTTTGATTTTTTTTCGAAAACCATCAAGTCCAATGATTTCTTGGACATTTAAATCATGAATAATATCCTTGGACATGATCGAATTGGTTGTTGGTCCATCAGAAATAAGGTTAGCCATTTTTCGTTTCTCGGGTGGTCGAACCAGCTCGGAAGATCGAACCAGCTCGGAAGATCGAACCTGTCTGCTCAGCTCGTCCAGGTGAGTGTCAGTCTTGATCACTTGAGTATTCAGCTCATCCAGCTCACCAAGCTCATCTACACTCACTTCAGCTGGTTTCAGCTTGTCCTCAGTGTCATCAGCTGGTCTTAGGTCATCCAAGGTTGCATAGCTGATCAGGGTCGCATCACTTGCCTTAGAGAAATGATCGAGAGAGAAGTCCATCATGCGGTCGAAAAAGGATGCAAGGTCGTTGGTATGTCCAACGGGGTGTGTGGTACATACCAAACGGGCTAAGAGAGAGAAGTTGCAGTCGTTTTCGGATTCCTCATGACCCAAGTCAAGTCTGGCTCGGCTATCAGCCTTAACTCATCACGATGGTCAGAAAAGAACGCATGTGGGTCGATCAGTTTGGTCGTTAGGACATGCTTCCTTCCTTAGCTCCATTCCGGATGTATGTGGATCAAGGCGGTACAACACGATCGTCCTGGTCGGTACGGTCGGATGGGTTAACCTCAGTTGAACTGTTCTGAATGGCTTGATCTCCATTCTGATCTAGTTCCATGCATTGATCAATGTACTGAGGCGCATCAGAAAGGATACCAAGGTTTCAACACGCCTTCATCATCTCAAATGAGTATGCAACATAAGAGTCTAAAAGTCGCTAGACGAGGACAATTACTTCTGATTATTGATGTGTTGTGGACATTTACAAGCAGTAATTTTGCAGCCTCGTCTAAGGAATATGATCCTAGCCTAAACAGTAATTTCTAGGTTAGAATAAGCCATCTTGTCAGTTCTTTGGCATGTACTACTTATATAACTGGCAAAATGGCTTATTGTAACCTAAAAATTGGTACATAAATGAATCTACTATGCAAATGGAACTAAGTCCCTAAACACAAAACAAAAACCAAAGCACCTAATCTTGAGGAATCTGAAGAAGAAGAAGAAGAACAACATTGTTTTGGGTTTTCCCGGCGGAATTGTCAGTTTTTATTTTTATCGGTTTGTAAATTTTCTTTACCGATAACTTTCGGTTTAGCTTAACGTAAATTAACGAAGAGGAAAATACATTTTGAAATAAAGTACGTGAATCCTATAAAATTCAGAAAAAAAAACATTAATAAGGATCAATTGTTGTTGTTGACGACTGATAGGTGGGGGAATTTATGACCCAAGCCTAAAGTCATTTGCGCATTAAATCCTCATAGTTGGTTCATGCACCTAGTCCCTGGCTCCTCCTATAAATATTTACCATCACGTTCAATCAAGTAACACTTTGAATCAATCTTAGGAAGAAAAAAAAATGACTAAGCAAAACCTCTTCACATTTCTCTTTCTGATCCTCATCCTCCGTACCGTTGGTGGGTTCGAATACCAAGAAGATGAGCTCGAGAGCGAGGAAAGCTTAGTTAAGCTCTACGATAGGTGGAGGAGCCACTATCATGCACCTTTCAACGTAACGAACCAGGGCGTGGATAGATACGAGGTCTTCAGAAGCAATGCAAACTACATCCTGAAGATTAACAAAATGAAGCTTCCTTACTCGCTCAAGCTCAACCGTTTTGCAAATTTAACACAGATGGAGGCCGTTGATATGCATACATGCATATCTTCTGTAGAGGAAACGATGATGATCATCGACGTCGACGTTACTGATGTGAAGACACCAGATTCGGTGGACTGGAGAGAACAAGGCGCCGTCACGGAAGTCAAAGATCAAGGCAAATGCAGTAAGCTTATGAATTTCGTCATCTATATTATATTAGTACTCATATTTAATTAATGTAAAATTGAAGTCTTATACATTTTTTTTTGTAGGCAGTTGTTGGGCATTTTCCGTGGTGGCAACTGTTGAAGGGTTAAACTTCATCAGGACAAAACGCTTGCTAAACCTATCCGAACAACAGTTGGTGGACTGCAGCTCTGAGCATAACAACTGTACATCAGGTAAGCGAGGTCTCGCGTTCAAATATATTAAGGAGAAAGGAATCACAAGCCAAACAAAGTATACTTATAAGAAGATTAAGGGGGAATGCTTAAGACAAAATGGGGCGAGTGTAAGCATAGACGGCTACAGAGGTGTACCGAGAGACAACGAATTGGCTCTTCAAAGAGCTGTTGCACGGCAGCCAGTTACAGTTGCAATCGATTCTGCTCATCCAGATTTTAGATTCTACAAAAAGGTAATCGAACAACAGTTCTTTTTTTCTGTTGATGATGTTGATACTCCCATTCTTTACTAATATATATATGCAAATTTTCAGGGTATTATTATAAGTGGAGGATGCGGAACCAACTTGTCTCACGCCATGGCAGCGATCGGGTATGGTACTGATCAGGCGAATGGGAGGAAATTCTGGATCCTAAAGAATTCATACGGTCCTGATTGGGGAGAGGAGGGAGGGTACGTTCGTATTGAGAGAGGTATTTCGGACAAGAAAGGGCGTTGTGGCATTGCCATGCAGCCAATATTCCCCATCAAGTCCACCGTCCGCTAGTTGGGGGTGCTTCCGACAGCCTCTGAGAAGCGTACTATGTATGTTATTTGCAATTTCACTATTAGTCGAGTTTATTGTAATCCTGAAGTAAGCACCAACTATAATAAAGAAACATTTCTTAACTTTTCTTTTACTATGAAACCAGCAATGCAAAGATTAGTACACAGTTAAACCAAAACGAAAAGGTTTTATATCTCCAAAACCAGATCAACCAAACCAAAATATAAACCTTAATATGCTTTGTATATATATGCTTCATAAAATGTATTTTGTCAATTTCAAATTTTATAACTGACGAGGTTGCTATTCAAGTTATATTACTGGTTAGACGAATAAAATCTAATCCAATACAAAATATCAAGGGCAAATCTCTCAAATAACACCCTTTGAAGTTTTTGTCACAAAAATAAATTTTAAAAACAAAAATGACCAAACTAGACCTTTTTATTTTTTAAAAATTAATATTTTTTATTTAATTTTTCAATTTTAAACCTCACCCCCAAAATCCCACCCCATAACTCTAAACCCTAAATCTATATTAGTTAATCCAAGGGTATAAACGTATATTTACCCCCAAAATTCTACCCTAAAAAAATTATTTTTATCATTTTTCCCTTAAAATTTATTTTTGTGACAAAAACTTTTTTAGGTCTATCTTAGAGTATTTTTCAAATATTAAATTCACATACGGCAACATGATTAAAAGAGAAACAACAAAAACAGAAAACAAATAACATTAACTACAACATAATTGAGCTTACAAAAATGTGGTATATCAGTTGTAAACAACCATTATGTATATTCTTTTTGTCCGTTGTCTAAGTGTTTTAGTTTTGATTTTGTATTCAAGATTCTTTAAAGTTGAGTTGAATCCAAAGCAATAGCTTTAAGTTTTGTTTCTTCTTCTTTCTTCACTTCCTAATAATACTGACAAGCAACTTTATAGTTTATTTTGAAAATATTGTAATCACAATAACTTAAAGAAAAGAACAAAATCCTCTAACGCGCAACTTTGACTTTAATACAATTACTACAAATGTTCACTCTTTAATATCGTTTGACCTTTAGACATTCCCTAGTATACTTTTTCCTTTTACTTTAATACAATTACTTCAAATGTTCACTCTTTAATATCATTTGACCTTTTAGACATTCCCTAAAATATTTTTTTCTTAATATTTTTGTTTCTGAGTTACTACTGTTTCTGTGTGTGTAAAAATTACAAAGCTATCATTAATATTACCATGTTGCTATTTAATCTACTCTATTCAAAATCGACTTAAAAATGTTTGTCCTCCCGTTAAATGGTTCATTTCTTCAAAACCCAAATCTTATAATGCCTTCTCCATCTCTCATAGATTGTAATCTGGGAAAACTCTAAATGATCCAGTTAAGCGAAATTGCGGATTTAGGTTCGTTGTTATCACAGGATGGGATAAATTCAGTTCCGGCATGTGCATAATATATCTAATTATTAGACTGTCTTTTCAAATGTAACATATTTTATATGAAAGGAAAAAAAAACTCTTATGTAAATAATTAATAATTATCATGCATATAATTAGAATTCAATATATTTTGCGGTCAGCATAAAACCAATTACACTGACAGGATAATCAAATTAGTATATCTTCATGTTTTCGATAAACAGTTTATTTTCTAAGATAACATGAAAAATATGTTTTATAAATGCATAAAATGTGTATTAACAACCAAACGGTATATTTAAATTGTATATTTAAATTATGTATTAAAATAATTAAATAATATTAGAAAAATCGGTGCTACGTGTCAGCAAACCCCTAATATATAATAATATACAGTAAGGGGAACAACTTCTACACCAATAAAATGGTTGTAGAGGAAAAAATGTCAATTCCAACTTCAACAATTTTTTTTTCATACATTTTCGTACCTTAATTTTGATACAATGGGGGTGTATTGAAACTATGATTTTAAAAGCTTTTGGAGTTGTTTCAAAATCTCGCGGTATTCAACTAAGGCTTTTAAAAATTCTTTTCAAATCATCTGTTACTGAACAAGAAATTTATGTAAAATAATTAAAAACACTTGCAAATCTCCAGTTATTCAATTAACTATCTACAAAACTTATATCAAATCCACTATTATTGAAAGGTAAACATTATTTTGAAAGAAAAACCTACTAATGTGATTTTGGAATACTTTACATTCATTCCAGTTAAAAAATGTCACCATAAAACTCCTACCTCTACATATATAATTTGAAGAGATTTAAAGAAAAAGAAAGACAACTATCTAACTCTAATAATGGAACACATGCTCATATGGACCTCAAGGGGTATAAAAAATCTAATATGAACCTATTGTTTTATGAATTTCTTTTTTTAATTCAGAAATTGGGTAAAATATCATTTAAGTCCAATTTTTAATTTATTTACCAATCCAACCATCTAAAATTCGGACCCAAATTCATATACCCAAATTTCGGCCCAAATCCATTTCATCTTTTAAATAGTTAAATTTATTTTATTAGTTTTACTAGTTGTATTAGTTATACTAGTTATACTAATTGTACAATGTTATTAGTCATACTAGTTATACATTTGTACTAGTTGTACAATTAACATATGAAGAGGAGTTTTCCATTTCGGTGGATAATAGTGGCAACAAAATCTGAACAAGACTTCACCAAAGCTGGCATGTCTAAGACCGGACTGTAAATCTGTTGTTTGATTCGTCAAAACCAATTATGGAGGCATCCCACAGCCAAAACATGCCAGCTTCAAAAAGAAAGTTTGGCTCCGAAATATAAGCCACCGCAACGATTATTCTTTGATCTTTAATATGTATCTAGCACAAGTATTATTAGTTGTACAAGTTGTAAATTTTAGTATGGAATGATTTGTTTTAGTAGTTTTCTAAAAAATGCATTTTCATTTTTTTCTCGAAAACGAAGAAAGTAGCTACGGAGCCGGAAAATGTTGCATTAAAAGAGGATTCAAAAGATCATATTGCAACGATAATATAGAAGCCATGATAAGGTTGGATTTTTTTTTTGCAAATGAGTGATATAATTGTTGTTATTAGCTTAACTACATTAATATTAGTCTCACTGGGACAACTCTTTTAATTATGATAATACTTGAGATTCTTTTTAATATTAGATGGTAGACTTCTCATTTCTGTAGCATGAGAATATTCTTTGTTGCTTGTACCATGATCAAAAGGAGGTTGAGAATTGACGAATGAATGATACAATTATCATGTTTAAAATGTGATATACAGTTAAAACGTGATAAACAATTCAAATGTAATAACACATAGTTGTACCAGATTTTGAGTTGTACAATTGTATACAAAGTTATACCAGTTTTCAGTTGCACAATTTTGTACATAGTTGCATTTTGACAGTAAAACTGTCAAATTTAGTTGTACCACAAAATAAATAAATATGTAAGAATTGTATCACTTCTACTATATGTTTACCTATCTCGTATCACATATTATGGAATCAATAATTTGTTAAAATAAATTCAATGTATGTTTTTCTAAAACATAGTGGACAAACATGTAAACATGCCTTTAAAGTATAATGGAAAACATAAGAACTTATATGATGGTGTAATAATTACCAAAAAAATATTATTTTTAGAAAAAAATGGTTAGGAAAGAACATTATAAACACCTACCAAGTTGGCCGGTTGATATTTTTCATATAAAAAAAATGAAATTTTTTAATTTCTATAATGAAGAAGTTGAACCAGTTATACAAGTATCCCTATAAGTAGATCTTGTTTACTGTCATGATGATGCTTAGTATAAAATATATGTTGAGGATCATCTGGTATCAAGGTTTTTAATGAGGTTATCAATAGAAATATACCTTAATCAAGAGAATGAAAGTATATAAGACCAAAAATTAGAAGAAAAAAAATTATGTATGACTGTATAACTGGTAAATTAGTACAACGAAGAACAAAAATGTATTATTGGTATAACTAGCATAACTAAGCTCTTTTAATAATATATAGTTGTACCAGTTTTTTGGATTGTATCAAGTTGAACGTAATTGTATTTTGGCTGCGAAATTGAAAAACTTAGTTGTACCTTACATAAAATATAATTGCATCCGTTTTACCATTTTTTACGTGTCTATAATATGTTTCACATTCTTGGATTCATAAATTTTGTAAAGCTACTCTTGATGTATGTTTTTCCAAAATATTTTGCCTAAATAAGTAAATAAATCTTAAAAGTATAAGAAAAATCATGTAAACTTATGTGATCGTGGAATAATTGTCAATGTTTTTAAAAAAAAATCTTTAAATTTCTTTTAGGGGAAACCTCTCATGCCACTTATCATTTTATATATTTGATTCTCATTTCATATGAAATACCTATTTGGTAACGTAAAAAATTTGAAATGACAAAAGTGTACTAATTATACTAATAATACCGATTTTGTATATAATTTCTAAATGTTTGTATAACTAGTAATAATGGTTCAAATATGCAAAATTTAGTGAATGTATTATGTAGTTGTACCAGTTTAAAGAGTTATACCAGATTATCTGAAGTAATACCTGAAATTTGATTTAATTTTGGAAAACTAAATCAAATATATTCAGAAAAGTTATAGTTACATATTTCAAGTAAATGATAATCATTAAGTTATTGTGTTTGTGTGTCTTTAGCATAAATGCAGTCACGTAAACATTTGAAGTGTCTTGCCGATAAAGAAAATGTTGTGTCCTTTGTTTAATCATCAAAAGTGAACGTAAGAAAACAAAGAAAAGGTTGAGACTTTATTGAGTAACAAGCCAGATGTATTGACTTTGACGCAGTACAAAATCTCATAAATAATTGCATAAACTGGTAAGTCAACACTTATCACTTGGCTGCCTTTACTAGACCTGGCATCTTCGATATCTTTTGAAAGTATAAATCTTTTTCTCACCAAAACGTCTCCAAACTTCCAACATTCCACAAAGAGACCATCCATTAGCTGAAGGTTTCAACACACATCATAAGTCAAAACGCAAAAATCCTCCTTTTTTCAAAAGAGTTTTTGTTAAATTATATAATCAAATCTCTCCTAATACATTTAAATTAGTTACTTATTACACAAAGAGTTGTAACTTTTCATGTTGTATCTTTTGAGTATGAAAAAGTGTGTATGTACAGTTAAAGAGTTGTGTCTTCTCAACACACCTGTTCATTCTCTATAAATATAGATCAAATCTTGTCTCAGAAAACAAATTTAGTTGAGTGTAATACAATAAAAGTTATAATCTGTTTTTCTTTCATAAAACAGAGCAAGTTACTTATATTCATATTTCTTCTTTTCTTTCTTATAATTCTTAAACACTCATAAGAATCAACACGGTATCAGAACCTTAAGGTTGAAAGGCAGACAGAAATCAAAATTTTTTAAAAAAGAGAAAAAGGAAGAAGAAGAAGAAGAAGGCATCATCCGTGATATTGATTACAAGTTTCTGATAATCAGAAGAACCTGAAATTGATAATCAGAAATTCTTGATTACAAATTTCTGATAGTCAGAAAACTCTGATATTGATAATCAGAAGTTAGTAATATTGATAATCAAAAGAAAATTTCACGTGACGATGAAAAATCAAGTGATCCCTATTGTTGATGGGGAGAAGTACGATTTCTGGAGAATTAAATTGACAACCATTCTCAAGACAAGGAAGTTATGGTCTGTGGTTGAAAAAGACGTGGGAGCCCCACCAGCACAAGTGGATGAAACCCCTGAGACAGCAAGGGTAAGATCGCTTAGAGAAAAGCAATGATGAACGATATGTTGGCTCTGCAAATTTTGCAAACTGCCGTATCAGATGATATCTTCTCACGGATTGCAGCAGCAACAACATCTAAAGAGGCGTGGGATGCATTGAAGGCTGAGTATGAAGGTTCTCCTCAAGTCTGTTTGATCAAACTTCAAACATTACGAAGGGAGTACGAAAATCTGAAGATGAACGAGAATGAAGACATTAAGATATTTGATAGATAAGTTAGTTGATTTAGAAAATAAATTAACTTATCATGGAGAACAGAAGACCGACGTTCAACTCATACAAAAGATACTCATCTCTCTCCTAGCAAAGTTCGATAGCATAGTTAGTGTATTGGAGCAAACAGGCGATTTGACTTCAACAAAGATGGCAGAGTTGATCGGTATTTTGAAGGCTCATGAAGCAAGGCTGGCTGCAAGAGAAGAAAGAACAAGTGAAGGGGCATTTGATGATCGTGTTAAACAGAAAAGTCTGGTGTTACTCAAGATAACTCAAACGGCCGTGGAGGCAAGAAGTGGTGTAGGTTCTGCAAGAAGAACAATCACAACGAGAGTGAGTGTCTGAGGAAACAAAACAAGGATGATCCAGAGAAGGATCACAAGTGCAACAAGAAGTGTTACAATTGTGGCAAGTTAGGCCACTTTGCAAATCAGTGCTACTCAAATAAAAAGGAGAGAGCACATGTAAGTCTCGAGGAAGAAGACTTGAATGGAGACCATATGTTGTTCAGTGCGAGTGAAGCAACAACAACAATGGAAGATGTCTTGTTAGTTGACATTGGAGCAACTAATCATATGACAAAGGAGGAGAGTTACTTCTCCAGGCTTGATAAGAGTATCAAGGTTCCAATAAAGATTGGAAATGGAAGTATAGTCATGACAGCATGTAAAGGAGATATTACCGTGATGACTAAAGGTGGCAAGAAGACCATCAGAAATGTGTTCTTGGTTCCTGGTTTGGCGAAAAATTTGCTGAGTGTTCCGCAAATTTTTTCAAGTGGCTACCGGGTGAAGTTCCAAGAGAAGAGATGCATCATAGATGATCCAAAAGGCAGGAGGATAATGAATATCCCAATGACTCAAAAAAGCTATAGAATCAGGATGGGTTCGGCTCAAGAGGAAGCCATGAGCGCAAGTGAGCAAGGCAAAACAGAGACATGGCACAATAGACTTGGTCATGTAGGCGACAAAATGTTGCAACAAATGCAAGACAAATACTTGGGTAAAGGGGTTACCAAAGTTTAAAGCCAGGAAGGAAGCATGTAAGGCGTGTAGACTTGGAAAGCAATCACGCAAAAACTTCCCAAAGAAATCTCAAACTAAGACAAGTGAAAAACTTGAGATTGTGCATACGGATGTATGTGTGTGTATGCATCACCTATCTATTGATGGAAGTCGGTATTTTTTGCTATTCTTGGATGACTATACTCACGTGTGTTGGGTATACTTCATGAAGCAAAAATCAGAGACCTTCTCATTGTTCAAAAAGTTCTAAGCAATGGTGGAGAAGCAATCGGGTTGTACCATCAAGACATTGAGATCAGATGGTGGTGGTGAGTTCACTTCACAAGAATTCAACCGGTTTTTTGAAGAAGAAGGAATCAACAAGCAAGTTACCTTGCCTTATTCACCACAACAAAATGGTGCAGCAGAGCGGAAGAATATGACCTTGGTGGAGATGGCTAGAACTATGATGGCAGAGCAAGACTTACCACTCAAGTTATGGGCAGAAGCGGTATACACTGCTTCATTTCTTCTAAACCGTTTACCATCAAAGGCAATAGAAGTTGATGTCACTCCTATAGAGAAGTGGTGTGGACACAATCCTGATGTGTCACACATGAGAATGTTTGGTAGCATATGATACATACATGTCCCGGATCAGAAGAGGAGGAAGTTAGATGTCAAGGCAAAACGTGGAGTCTTTATTGGTTACAGCAATCAATCCAAAGGCTATAGAGTTCTCACCCTAGAGAATGAGAAGATTGAAATATCAAGAGATGTAGAGTTTGAAGAAAACAAGAAGTGGGATTGGAAAAGGCAAGAAGAAGTCAAAAAGACATTGGAGATGCCTATGGAAGACTCTCAATCACCTAAGAAGTTATCTATGGAAGATCCCCAATCACTTAAGGAACAAACCGAAGGTACTTCTAGTCTTGTTTTCATTCAAAATAGTAACCCTGATACTAGTGATGAAGAAGATTCTGAGCCACCAAAGAAGTTCAAGTCCATGGCTGAGATCATGGAAAAGGCACCAAGAGTAGAGCTTGAAGAGGCGGCTCAAGCAATAGAGTATTGTCTTCATGCACATGACGAACCATACACTTATGATGAAGCGTGTGGTAGCAAGGAATGTAGAAAGGCAATGAATGAAGAAATCGCCATGATTGAGAAGAACAAGACATGGGAACTAGTGGACAAGCCAGAGAAGAAGAATGTGATAAGTGTGAAGTGGATCTACAAGATCAAAACCGATGCAAACGGAAATCACATCAAGCATAAGGCGCGGCTAGTTGCAAGAGGATTCTCTCAATCATGTGGTGTTGATTACCTTGAGACGTTTGCCCCTGTCTCAAGACATGATACAATAAAAGTCATACTCGCATATGCAGCTCAGATGAAGTGGCGTTTGTATCAAATGGATGTGAAGTCAGCATTTCTCAATGGGGAACTGAAGGAAGAAGTGTATGTCACACAACCACCTGGGTATGTGACGCAAGGAAAAGAAGAAAAAGTGTCGAGGCTACATAAGGCTTTATATGGTTTAAAGCAATCCCCAAGAGCATGGTATGGAAGGATAGATTCATACTTTCTTCAAAACGGGTTTGAAAGGAGTATGAATGATGCAGCTTTGTACATCAAGAAGCAAGGAGGAGATGTGTTGATAGTGAGTCTATATGTGGATGATATAATCATCACCGGAAACAATGTTGAGATCATCAACACATTCAAGGAAAATATGAAGAAAGAGTTCGAGATGGTGGATCTTGGATTTCTGAACTATTTCCTTGGAATGGAAGTAATTCAAGACGATGGAGGCATATTTATTTCACAAGAAAGGGATGCAAACAAACTTATTGATAAGTTTGGGATGCGAGAAAGCAAGAGTGTAAGCACTCCACTTACACCACAAAAGAAAGGAGTTGAGGATGACAAAGAGTATGGAGATCCGACTAAATATAGAAGCATTGTTGGAGGACTTTTGTACTTGTGTACATCAAGACCTGATGTGATGTATGCAAGCGCCTATCTCTCAAGATACATGTCATCACCTCGCATGAAGCACTACCAAGAAGCCAAAACGGTGTTAAGATATGTCAAAGGAACATCAAACTTTGGAGTGTACTTTACAAGTGTGAAGGAACCAAGACTTATAGGCTACACAGACAGCGATTGAGGTGGTTCTAAGGAAGACAAGAAGAGCACTTCAGGTTATGTGTTCACTCTTGGTTCAGCCATGTTTTGTTGGAAGTCAAGTTAGCAACAAACAGTGGCACAATCAACGGCTGAGGCAGAGTACATAGGAGTGTGTGCAGCAGCAAATCAAGCCGTGTGGTTACAAAGACTATTTGAAGATTTTGGTCAGAAGTTTGAAGGAGAAATTCCTATCTTATGTGACAACAAATCAGCAATAGCAATTGGGAAAGATCCGGTGCAACACAGAAGGACGAAGCACATAGAGATCAAGTACCAATTCGTGAGGGAAGTTGAGCAGAAAGGGATCATTAAGCTGGAGTATTGCAAAGGGGATGATCAAGTGGCAGACATTCTCACAAAGGGATTGGGCGTTTCAAGGTTTGAAGATCTCAGGAAGCAGCTTGGAGTCAAGTCGAGATATGATTAAGGAGGAGTGTTAAATTATATAATCAAATATCTCCTTAATACATTTAAATTAGTTAGTTATTACACAAAGAGTTGTAACTCTTCATGTTGTGTCTTTTGAGTATGAAAAGGTGTGTCTGTAAAATTAAAGAGTTGTGTCTTCTCAACACACCTGTTCATTCTCTATAAATATAGATAGAATCTTGTCTCAGAAAACAAATTTAGTTGAGTGTAATACAATAAAAATTATACTCTGTTTTACTTTCATAAAACAGAGCAAGTTAATTATATTCATATTTCTTCTTTTCTTTCTTTGAATTCTTAAACACTCATAAGAATCAACAGTTTTCAGCGAAGTGTATATCTCGAGAGGCTTAACATCAATCATAGGAACTCTGACTGATCCTACTCTTGTTGAAGATGTTTTCTTGACAATGCCTAGTCTTAGTAAAGGACCTGAAAAAGCTGTTGATTCAACTATTTTTCTCGATACTTGGGTCTTAAAAGCAAAATTCTTTATGCATGTCGAGTATATCAGTGCTATACTCGTCTTAAATGGACTAATGGGATCAACAGAGGTCGCATAAGAGAGATGAGGGTATGGTGACGGACAGAGAATTTGGAGAGAACAAGCTACGGTGGAGGCGCATGGGTTCAACAAAGGTTTCAAGCTCTGGTCTTGGAAAAGAGAAGACCACGATGAATGAAGAGATTCATCGACGATGCAGATGTCATGGAGTCGAGTACATGCTGAGAACTGAGTTGTTGGGAACACCGAGGATCAATATCTCAATCGGTTTTGGCTGTAGCTCACCAGCGCGATGGAAGATTTGCAAAACAAAGCTAAGGAGAGGTTGTGGCGTTGGAGCTCAAGATAGAGCAAGGGTTGTCACGAGTTTTGACGCAATTTAACATGGTGGATAACGATCTTTATCGTTGACGTTGATGCAATGGAGACAGGGTTGAAAATGCGGAGAATGAGGAAGAAAAAGCCCTACGGCGGCGACCACAACTTTTTAATTTTATGTTTTTAATTTTAATTTTCACATATTTCAAATCACCTGTTATTGAACAAGAAATTTATGTAAAATTATTACAAACACTTGCAAATCTCCGATTGTTGAATTAACTATTTTAAAAACTTATATCAAATACACTATTATTGAAAGGTAAACACTATTCTGAATGAAAAAGCTACGAATGTGATTTTGGAATACTTTACATTCTTTCCACTTAAAAAGCCTCCTACCTCTATGACATGCGTGTTTTTATTGTCCTAGCAGGGTATAAATATCCTAAACAATTAACTATCAAATTACCATAGTCTTAACACACTAATATTACTCTTGCCAAAATATATCAAGTGTAGTACTTAGTGATCGAATCCACAGAGAGCAATGGCACACAATAGATTTCTTATTTCCAAAGACTAAGCTAGGTGAATATATATATATTGGTGGCAAAAATCAGTTAAAAAAATATTCCTTATAAAAAAGTAGATATACAATATGGAAATATGCATATAATAATATGTAAATAATGCAAATATGAAAATATTCTAATAAACTAACTTGATGCAAATGTAAATAAGCTAGATCTAGGTTTTTAAACCTAGTGGATTATAGTGGATAAGAAGCACATATATGTAAATATACTAAAACTCAAATATTAACTATTATACCCTTTTAACTCCAACTTTCGTATGCGAGCAAAAGGAAAGAGCATCGATCGACGGCTAAGTCCTAATGTGGATCGACGGTGAAATCAGAAGGAAGTGTGAACGAGATTTGATAAGTCCACCAGACTTATTATACCAGCTCTCGCATGCGCCTAACAACCTAGTTTAATGGAGTCTATTCTGGCACATAACCTACTCTTGTAGTCCTCCGTGTCCTACTTTCGAGATCCTAGTTAGCTACTCTAGAATGCAAGCATTAAGCACAACTCAATTGATGGATATTAACTTAAATAGCAATCCTATTTTTGGGCTAATTCATGATTGCTATCTTTCAACCCTAAATCTTGTTGATGACTACTCAGACATAATTAAAGAAAGAACAATAGTCTGAATAGAATGCATAGATAAAATATTGGGGTTCCAATACAAATATCTCTAAGGAGTTATGAATCTTCTCCCCTAAAAACCTCTGACTATAATAAAACTTTTCTTAGTCTAGCATGCACTTGCACACCCTCTCATGCTCTCAATACGTAAGCATAAATATAAAAACCCTAAAACTTAAGTCAAGACTCGTCTAGGGCATTCTCGTCATTTGTCTTCTAAACTTGGGCTTTTCAATTAGCTGTCCGAGAGTTGGGCGTCGATCGATGGCAAGTGTGCAGCATTGATCGACCTTGGTCTTTCATCATCGGTCGACTCCAAGGTTGTGTCGTCGACCGATGACAGTTTTATACTTTGACAAAGAATTCAGGTGAAGCGGTTTCACAAAACGAGTATGCACAAGTGACTGGAAGTCTAATGTACTTGACCAATTGTACTAGACCAGATCTAGCGCATGCAGTAAACGTACTTAGTCGATATACAAGTAATCCAGGTCATACACACTGGAAAGGTATAACAAGAGTACTCAATTACTTTCGCTACACCAAAAATTTTGGGCTTCACTATGGTAAAGAACCAGCAGTTTTAGAAGGATACAGTGACGCTAATTGGATATCAGATTCTAAAAACTCAAAATCTACAAGTGGATACGTCTTTACACTAGGAAGAGCAGTTATATCATGGAAATCTACCAAACAAACAGTGTTAGCCAGATCCACGATGGAATCTGAGTTTATAGCCTTAGACAAAGCAGCGGAAGAAGCTGAATGGCTTCAAAATTTTTTGGAAGATATTCCCATGTGGGAGAAACCTGTACCAGCTACACGAATACATTGTGATAGTCAATCAGCTATAGCTCGGGCTCAGAATAATCTCTACAATGGAAAATCGCGTCACATCAGAAGACGACATAAGACCATTAGACAACCTATCTCAAATGGTGTCATCACAATAGATTATATCAAATCGGCTGACAACCTAGTGGATCCATTCACTAAGGTTTGCCACGAGATATTGTTGCAAAATCATCAAAAGGAATGAGTTTAAAGCCTACAACGAATGAGGATGCTTGACTACAACCATATCTATCATGACTGGAGATCCCAAGATATAGGTTCAAAGGGAAAACAAAATCAAACAGAATCTAATAAAAGCACTATGACACAAAATAGTCTCTTCCCAACTCCTAAGATGATAAAAGTGCTAATGAGAGAAAGATAAGCATAAGGTTTTAATGATTCCATAGCTTCTAAAGCGGAGTATTACTCAATAATTGTCATGGTCAATCACCTAATGAGTGTGAAATGAGGCCGTTTCTAGGAGAATGAATGCAAGACTATATTCTCTAAGTTCACTCATGAAAACCAGAAATAGTTCAGGGCCACAATGAACACAATAGAGAACTAAGTTCTATGAGAAAATGAAGCTGCGTTATGCATGTTGTCTCGGTCTACATAAAACACCGGTTGGTTTAAGACATCATGTTCACCTTCTGGTAAAGTAAACCCGACATATATTAACTATGAGTGGTTCAAATCTTAAAAATGCCACCAACTCAAACACAATGAATTTTTCGCAAACACAATGAATTTTTCGCAAACACTCTTGATAAGTCTGTCTACTCTAGTTAAGCTTAGAATATGTATAATATTTAGAGTCTATCGAGTCTGCATTTAGTTTGCATATGTTTAGAGTCATTTCTATTCATGTGGGGGATTGTTGGAACTCTGTTTTTAAAACAGAATATACATGCTTATTTTTCCTGATCTTCCGGCGACTTTTCCGGTCAAACCAGAGGTCATTCCGATCAGATGATCAGCTCATTGTAAAGCTTGTAAAGAGTACTACATCATAGTATATTCACACATTAAAAACAGACTTGATTTGAATGAGAAACGAAGCCTTGAAGTTGGTATCTTAGTGTGCGTTTTACACAGCAATTTTGTCTAAGTGACAAAATGATACAAAGTCCCACATCGGGGACACAAGGTTCAGAGAGGAGTATATATATGTATTCGATTTATGACAGTGTAAACGACACAGAGGAAGAGAGGACTCCCCACGCGCGCGCCGCTGCCATCCGGCCCGGCTTGGGCGTGGGCATGGGTCTTGGGCGTGGTCTTGGGTCTTGGGTCTTGGTGGAGGGCCTCCGGCCCATTAAGATTCTTTTTGGACCAAGTTAAGTCCGAATTTTTGGCCCATTTTTCAGCCAAAAAACAACATGTATTTCGTTTAAAACGACAAGTAGTTTGTCTCAACACGTCACGCAGTTTTTTCCTCGCAGATATTTATAACGATAAGAAAGAGAGCGAGTCTTTGGGGATTAATTTTCGTAACTTAAATTGTCCGAGATATTTACCAAATCCCCACTAACGAGCGCACATTTTGCAGCTGTTACGAGAAACCGCTCCTCTTCTACTCTTTTAAATATCGGTCTCTCCTCTCCATCATTCATACGTTTACACACAAAAAAATTCCAACACAACTCCACAGCGTAAGTCTAGAGAGTGTTTCGTAGAAATTATAGTTCTTTAGGGTGTTTCACGAGTGAAGCGTGATTCGTCGCCATGGTTATATCGTGGGACTCTATATTCGTACAATTTTGTCTCACTACGGAGCGAATATTCAGAGTTAAGGAAAGAGATCATATCTCGTCTCCATGTTTTATTGTTATTTAAGAATCATTTATTTCCTTAACTCTTTTCTAATATATCGTTCGTGTCGGTCCGGTTTTCTGGCTACTACAATCTTAACTCTGAATCGCTTTAGTTCTAAAGCTTTTAATCGGATTGAGAATGATTTATAGAACGGTTTTGGCTTTAGTTGGAACGGTGTTTGCGATTTGCTTCTCGCATATCCGCGAAACGTTTCTTACTTGTCTGAAAACGGTTTGCGTTTTGCCCTTTAGCTCTATAGCGAAACGTTTTTTGTTATATGATTCATAAAAACGTTATAAACGATTCGTATCCACAAAAGCTTTCTTAAGCGCATTATGAAACGATCTAAAAGTCTACACAAACGGTTTATGCAAACGCTTTTAAGCGAGTTTGCAAAATGTATTTCAGACTTATATCGATATGATTTGGTGGTTTGTAACGCTTTAAGCGATCTACTAAAAACACTAAAAATGACAATCAATTTAGACTATTATTTATAGAAATAATATGTTATTTGTTGACTGGAGTCTAATCCGCTTTCATGTTTTCTCAACAGCAAAATGACAAAAACTAACAACACCCCCGTTGACACCACCATCGATACACAAACTCCACTCAACGTTGCTCAAACTACAACTCCTTACTCACTAGAATCTAATGGAGTTGCTGAACGTAAAAATCAAACTCTAAAAGAGATGATGAATGCAATGTTGCAGGAATCTGGGTTACCCCAGAACATGTGGGGGGGGGGGAGCGTTGCTTACCACTAACTATATCCTCAACAAAATTCGACTCAAAGTAACTGGTAAAACTCCATATGAACTATGGAAAGGTAATTTATCTTCGTATAAATACCTCAAATTGTGGGGATGCTTGGCAAAAGTTGCGGTACCGCCACCAAAAAAGGTCACTATTGGACCTAAAACAGTGGATTGCATCTTCATTGGGTATGCACATAATAATACATCATATCGGTTTCTGGTACATAAATCTGAAATATCAGATTTCATGAAAATAGAGTAATGGAATCAAGAAATGCATCTTTCTTCGAAGACATTTTCCCATGTAAGGAAAAACAAGGTTCAAAACGAACTCGAGAAGAAAGAAACGACGACAATGTTTCAGAAATTGAGACAAATGTCAACATTTCTATAAATGATATTTCAGTAAATGAAAAGATGAACCTAGAAGGAGTAAAAGAACTGGAAAGGAAAAATCTTTTGGTGAAGATTTCTTAATGACATTTTTAGTAGAAAATGATCCAAAGACTTTGGCTGAAGCCATGGCTTCACCAGATGCTCCATTTCGGAATGAAGCTGTCAGAAGTGAATTCGACTCTATCATGCAAAACTATACATGGTATATAACGGAATTACCATATGGCTGCAAAGCATTAGGGAATAGATGGATAATGATATGAAAACTAAACCCTGATGGAACACTTGGTTTACACAAAGCTAGGCTTGTTGTACAAGGATTCCGACAAAAAGAAGGCCTTGAATATTTTGACACATATTCTCCAGTATCGAGAATAACCTCAATAAGGCTGATGATAGCAATCGCAGCTTTAAGAGACCTAGAAATCCATCAAATGGATGTAAAACCGCCTTTCTAAATGGTGATTTAGAAGAGGAGATTTACATGAAATAACCTGAGGGTTTTGTTAATCATGGCCAGGAAAACAAAGTATGTCGACTTGTAAAGTCACTTTATGGGCTTAAACAAGCTCCTAAACAATGACATGAAAAATTTGACAATGTAATGATGCAAATGGTTTCAAAATTAACGAATGTGATAAATGCATATACTACAAAACTACCAAAAATGCGTATGTTTTGTTATTTTTATATGTAGATGATATGCTCATTATTGGAAGCAATAAAGATATTATCAATCACACAAAACCATGCTCAAAGGAAAATCTGAGATGAAAGATATGGGATTAACAGATGTTATTCTCGGGGTTAAAGTCACAAGAATTTCAAATGGAATTATCTTAACCCAATCTCATTATGCTCAAACAATATTAGATAGATTTAAAAACTACTCTAATAGTACGGCAAAAAATCCGTTAGATCCCCAAATGCACTTGACAAAGAATTCAGGTGAAGCTGTTTCACAAAACGAGTATGCACGAGTGATTGGAAGTCTCATGTACTTGATCAATTGTACTAGACCAGATCTAGCGCATGCAGCAAACGTACTTAGTCGATATACAAGTAATCCAAGTCATACACACTGGAAAGGTATAACAAGAGTACTCAATTACTTACGCTACACCAAAATATTTGGGTTTCACTATGGTAAAGAACCATCAATTTTAGAAGGATACAGTGACGCTAATTGGATATCAGATTCTAAATACTCAAAATCCACAAGTGGATACGTCTTTACACTAGGAGCAACAGCTATATCATGGAAATCTACCAAACAAACAGTGTTAGCCAGATCCACCATGAAATCTGAGTTTATAGACTTAGACAAAGCAACGGAAGAAGCTGAATGGCTTCGAATTTTTTTGGAAGATATTCCCATGTGGGAGAAACCTGTACCAGCTATACGAATACATTGTGATAGTCAATCAGCTATAGCTCGGGTTCAGATTAATCTCTACAATGGAAAATCTCATCACATCAGAAGATGACATAAAACCATTAGAAAACTTATCTCAAATGGTGTAATCACAATAGATTATATCAAATCGGCTGACAACCTAGTGGATCCATTCACTAAAGGTTTGCCACGAGATATTGTTGCTAAATCACCAAAAAGAATGGGTTTAAAGCCTACAACGAATGAGGATGCTTGACTGCAACCCTACCTATCATGACTGGAGATCCCAAGATGTACGTTCAAAGGGAAAACAAAATCAAACAGAATCTAATAAAAGCACTATGAGAGAAAATATTCTCTTCCCAACTCCTAAGATGATAAAAGTGCTAATGAGAGAAGGATAAGCATAAGCTTTTAATGATTCCATAGCTTCTAAAGCGGAGTATTACTCATAACTTTTCATGGTCAATCACCTAATAAGTGTGAAATGAGGCCGTTTCTAGGAGAATGAATGCAAGACTATATTCTCTAAGTTCACTCATGAAAACCATGACTAGTTAAGGGCCTCAATGAACACAATAGAGAACTAAGTTCTACGAGAAAATGAAGCTGCATTATGCATGTTGTCTTGGTCTACATAAGACATCGGTTGGTTCAAGACATCATGTTCACCTTCTGGTAAAGTAAACCTGACAGATATTAACTATGAGTGGTTCAATATGCAACCAACTCAAACACAATGAATTTTTCGCAAACACTCTCGATAAGTCTGTCTAGTCTAGTTAAAATTAGAATAAGTATACTATTTAGAGTCTATCGAGTCTGCATTTAGTTTGCATATGTTTAGAGTAATTTCTATCCATGTGGGGGGGGGGATTGTTGGAACTCTGTCTTTAAAACATAATATACAGGCTGATTTTTTCTGATCTTCCGGCGACTTTTCCGGTCAAACCAGAGGTCATTCTGATAAGATGATCTGCTCATTGTAAAGCTTGTAAAGAGTACTACAACATAGTATATTCACACGTTAAAAACAGACTTGATTTTAATGAGAAACGAAGCCTTGAAATTGGTATTGCGTTTTACACAACAATTTTGTCTAAGTGACAAAATGATACAAAGTCCCACATCGGGGAACACAAGGTTCAGAGAGGAGTATATATATGTACTCGATTTATGACAGTGTAAAAACAGAGGAAGAGAGGACTCCCCACGCGCGCTGCCACTGCCGTCCGGCCGGCTCGGCTCGGCATGGGCGTGGGTGTGGGTCTTAGGTCTTGGTGGAGGGCCTCCGGCCCATTAAGATTCTTTTTGGACCAAGTTAAGTCCGAATTTTTGGCCCATTTTTCAGCCAAAAAACAACATGTATTTCGTTTGAAACGACAAGTAGTTTTTCTCAAAACGTCACGCAGTTTCCTCCTCGCAGATATTTTTAACGATAAGAAAGAGAGCAAGTCTTTGGGGATTAAGTTTCGTAACTTAAATTCTCCGAGATCTTTGCCAAATCTCCACTAACGAGCGCACGTTTTGCAGCTGTTACGGGAAACCGCTCCTCTTCTACTTCTTTAAATATCGGTCTCTCCTCTCCTTCATTCATGTTTACATACAGTAATTCCAACACAATTCCACAGCGTAAGTGTAGAGAGTGTTTCGTAGAAATTATAGTTCGTTAGAGCGTTTCACGAATGAAGCTTGATTCGTCGCCATGGTTATATCCTGGGACTCTATATTCGTACAGTTTCGTCTCACTACGGAGCGAATATTCAGAGTTAAGGAAAGAGATCATATCTCGTCTCCATGTTTTATTGTTATTTAAGAATCATCTATTTCCTTAACTCATTTCTAATATATTGTTCGTGTCGGTCCGGTTTTCTGGCTACTACATTGTGTTTGTGTGTCTTTAGCATAAATGCAGTCACGTAAACATTTGAAATGTCTTGCCGATAAAGAAAATGTTGTGTCCTTTGTTTAATCCTCAAAAGTGAATGTAAGAAAACAAAGAAAAGGTTGAGACTTTATTGAGTAACAAGCCAGATGTATTGACTTTGACACAGTACAAAATCTCATAAATAATTGCATAAACTGGTAAGTCAACACTTATCACTTGGCTGCCTTTACTAGACCTGGCATCTTCGATATCTTTTGAAATTATAAATCTTTTTCTCGCCAAAACGTCTCCAAACTTTCTACATTCCACAAAGAGACCATCCATTAGCTGAAGGTTTCAACACACATCATAAGTCAAAACGCAAAAGGTCCTCCTCTTTTCAAAAGAGTTTTCAGCGAAGTGTATATCTCGAGAGGCTTAACATCAATCATAGGAACTCTGACTGATCCTACTCTTGTTGAAGATGTTTTCTTGACATTGCCTTGTCTTAGTAAAGGACCTGAAAAAGCTGTTGATTCAACTATTTTTCTAGATACTTGGGTCTTAAAAACAAATATCTTTATGCATGTCGAGTATATCAGTGCTATACTCGTCTTAAATGTACACATGGGATCACCGGAGGTCGCATAAGAGAGATGAGGGTACGGTGACAGGACAGAGCATTTGGAGAGAACAAGCTACGGTGGTGAACCGTAGTACTGTGGAGGCGCATGGGTTCAGCAAAGGTTTTTAAGCTCTCACTACAAGAAAGCAGCGATATTCCGACGACAAATATCGTCGGAGTTTTGTCGGAATATGCATATTCCGACGATATTCCGACGAAACAAGTCGTCGGAAATATATCATCGGAAAAAATATTTCGTCGAAATTTCGTCAGACAGTCCGAGGGAATTCCGAAAACGCAATATTCCGAGGAAGTTTCGAGGAAAGCTTCATCGAATATTTCCGAGGAATTTCCTTGGAAATTTTCGATGAAGCTTTCCTCGGAAATTTCCGAGGACATATCTTCGTAGGAAATTCCCTCGGAAATTTCCGAGGAAGGTTTCCCTCGGATATTTCCAAGGAAAGCGTGTCCTCGGAATATTCTAAGGAAGTATGTTCCTCAGAAATTACCGAGGGATAACTTTCCTCGGAAATTTCCGAGGGACCCATTTCCTCGGAATATCCCGAAACCTAATATATTTTTGAAAAATAATTATTTTTACTATATTTTATATTTTGAATTTAATTTTTAAAAATAAAATTAAATCTGAAATAGAAAGCCTATTATAATATTAAAAGTTTTACAAATTAAAAAAAACATTAAAAAATTATTAAAAAAACACAAACTAAAATTCGGTCGGGAACATGCGTTTCATCATATTCATCATTTGTGCATTCGCCGTCTTCGTTGCTTCCACTTCAGCTTGTAGCGCAGCCATCTGAGCAAGAATGGTGTTATTCTGAGTTTCCAATGCTGAAATCCGGTCATCCTTGTTCTGTAGTTGCGCCATAAGTGCCGGATCAACAAAAGGCGCTGATGAAGAAGAAGCAACCGACTGGGATCGACGACCCAAACCGACCAAACGCCCTTTTCTCGTTGGAACCGCCTGAAAAAGAAAACATAAATTTTTTAGTAGCAATAAAGATAAAGAAATGAAAATATAGTAAAAATAAAAATGAAGATCTTACTGATTCAACGAGTTCGTTGATTTGACCTCAAGACATGTTGGTGGAAGCAGTAGTAGTGGCGTCCTCATCAGAGAGAAGCTGAGATAGGCATAACTCTTCTTCTTCCTTTTGGTTTTGGACCAGGTCGACCACTTCCCTCACAAGACCATCAGAAATTTTGCCGGTCTTTTTGTTGGTATACGCCATCCTCATTAGGGCGAGATCATCAACTGGCTCGCCATCATTTTCTTCCGCCTAAAAAATGTAAGAACGGCATTAAAAATTAAAATAAAAATGTTTAAAGAATTGAAATAAAAAATAGATTCAACTTACCATTCGATCTCCGAGAGTGTGAATACTTTGGGCACCCAAGTTGTGCTTGTACATGCCCTTCCCGCGACGCTCGCTCTTGCGGTTGCCGGAGTTGGTCACCGCTCGGTCTTACGTCTCGGTCTTCTCCCAATGTTGTATCAACTCGGCCCACACCGTCTCGTTAATCGATTTTGGTGTCTTTCTTATGATCCACTTCTGCTTCCACTCATAAATTTGCTTCCCATAATTATTCATGATTTTATGGTAGAATTGGTTATGGATGAAGTTTGTCAGATCAGAATTCCAATTGAATTCTTACTGAAAAATACACAATTAGTAAGAAAATTATGTTAAAGATTAAAAATATAAGTTAAGAAGATTTAAAAATTATCGCAAACTGACGGAACCACATTTCCTGTTCCTCAGGAGGGAAGCTGGTGAAGGTAGGATATCCCTTCTTGAGGGTCGAGTACATCATCCGGTTGATGAAGCTGCTGATCCCGTTCTCCAATCGATTGAACCTAAGATAAGAAGAAAAATAAGAATGAAATAAAATGATAAAAAAACAAAAAAAAAGATTTTTACCAAGTTTGGTGTCGTCCATGTGGATACGGAGTGGGAACGAGAAGATGCGCTCGACCCGGCTGTTGAACCAACTGTTCAACAGACATGGTTCCCGGAACAACCGGAGGAGCTAAAGGGTGAGCATAATCATCCGCAACTTGGTTTTGGGACGATGAAGAAGGCAGAGAGCGGGAGGTCGTACCAATACGACCTCGTGGTTTGGAACGGTGACGCCTAGTATGGTTCTCGCCAGTAGACCTATTTTTTTTAAAAAGTCTTACAAATAGTTTTAAATATAGCAAATATACACATAAAAATCTAAAAAATAGATTTTATAAATATAAAAATCAGTTTATACATATATAAATCTAAAAAATAGATTTTATATACAAATGACGTTTTATAAATATAAAAATACGTTTTATAAATATAAAGAGTTTTATAAATATAAAAAATGTTTTTATAAATATAAAAATAGTTTTATAAATATAAAAACGGATTTAATAAATCCAAAAACGTTTTATAACTATAAAAAAGGTTTTATAAATATTAAAAATGTTTTATAAATATAAAAACAGATTTAATAAATCCAAAAAACGTTTTATAAATATAAAAAACATATTTTAAAAATAAAAAACGTTTTATAAATATAAAAACGGATTTAATAAATCCAAAAAAACGTTTTATAAATATAAATAACATTTTATAAATATTAAAAACGTTTTATAAATATAAATAACATTTTTATAAATACAAAAACGTTTTATAAATATTAAATAATGTTTTTATAAATCTAAAAATAGTTTTATAAACCTAACAATCCTAAAAATCTTAAATCCTAACAATCCTAAATCCAAAAACATCAATCTACCAAACCTAAAATCATCAAACTCATTCCAAAACTTAACAAAAAGAAGTAAAGAGAGTGGGATAAGATTCTTACATGTTTAGTGATAGATTTCGAGTAGAAATAGGGAGGTTTGACCGGATTTAACGGAGGGAGAAGAGAGAACTCGCCGGAGTTTTGAGAGAGAGATAGGAGAAATGGGGAAGAAGACATGTTTCTGGAAAATAAAGACCGAAAATTCCGACGGATACCGTTATTCGGTATTCCGTCGGAAATCACTTTAATTGATTTTCGCGAAAATTTTTGGCGGTTCCTTTTCCCGGTCAATGAAAATTTCTGAAGAAATTCCGAGGAATACCAAAATGTCCTTTGGAATTTCCTCGGAATACCCATTAATCGGACAAAACATCTTATTCGATGGAAGCATATTCCGTTTTTGTCGGAATTTCCTCGGAATATTCCGAGGAAATTCCAATGACTGGGGAATATGCTCTGTATGTCCCCTTATTGGGTACACTTTTCCTCGGAATTTCGTCGGTATTTTCCGAGGAAATTCCCAGGAAACCTTGTTTGGGGTTTTGAAACCTCAAATTTGTGAACACTAGATGATTTTTACACAATTTCAAAGTTGTCAATTGCATTACATTGAGAATTCTATCTATAGATGTGCATAAACCATTAAATTACAAAAATTTGAAATCGATTACAAGTATTGTCCTTCCCGTTTATTAAAGTGTATAAGTGTTTATCTTGATGTGTATGAATTTCGTTCATACAATCGGAAGAGTGTTTTTTATTTGAAGACAAACTAACATTTAGACTGAAAATCAATTTAAGACACTTAGTAACGTTTTTTTAGTCGTATTTTGTTTTCATTTCTAACCGTAAAATGATGTTTTGGTTCAAAAAATCACATTTCGTCGGAATTCCCTCGGAATATACCGAGGAAATTCCGACAAAAGTAACGCCTAAACTCAAATCCCCAAATCCAAAATGTACAAAAGGAATTCCGAGGAAATTCCGAGGAGTAACCCCTGTTCCTCGGTATTTCCTCGGTTTTAAAAAAAAAACGAGGGTGGGTTCTACTCTAATTCCGAGTCATCACTAGATGAATCAGAATCTGAGTCTTGGTGAAACTCTCCAATCACAGGTTCATCCTCTTCGTGAACAACAGCTTCCTCTCCAAAGTTGGTTAAATCGACTACAAGCTCAGCATTTGCTAAATCTTTGGCTGCATTTAAGTTTTCGGATGTGCTTGGTTGTAATGGGTCTTGATCAGAACTTCCGTGAACTCGCCCTGTGGGGTTGAGTGATGTAACAGTAACCCATGGATCATCTCTGTTCCTAACCCGCGGATACTTGATATAGCAAACCTGTAAAATATTAAAAATTTATATGTAAATTAGTAATAGTAATATACACACAAATGAATCATTATGTATAAATTGACATATATATATATATATATTTACATGATCGGCTTGCGAAGCAAGAATGAAAGGATCATAATATTGAAGCTTTCGTCGCGAATGTACTGATGTAACACCAAATGATCTGTTCTCACGCCTCGATCTGCAATGTTGTCGTACCAATCACAATAGAAAACAGTACACCGCAATCCAACCATAACCGGATACCTGATTTCCAAAATCATAAGTTGTACTTGAACGTCTCATCTTTTGTGAATGCATATCCTCGAGTACAAAATCTCGGATATGACTTCACAACATGCTGTGGTCCACACACCATCTCGCGTATCCCATCGTCAAATATTTCACCTCTGGCAATTCCATCATACACCTATTAATAGAAAATGTTATAGAAATATCTGTGAATTGGTATAACATGTGATTCATAATAATTTGTTTCAAGCACTCACATAACGAAGCATCCAAGCAGCAAATTCTCTCTGCTTTAGTTCTTCAAGTTCCTCTTCTATGGCGTGTCTATGAGTGAACCGCATTTCAGCCATGAAAATCCTGTACACATAAATGAAAATAATTAAGATTTAAATTACAACTTGCTAAAATAATAATATTCAAACAAAATTATATATGTACCTCTCATATTGAAGAATATCTTCGCAGTTGGTGAGCAAATATGTTTGCAAATGACTGTGCTCCTGCTCAGTAAGTCGACGGTCCTTTGACTTTCCACTAAGTCGTCCAACATCTGTGAAGATGTTTGGAACCGTAACATAATATGTTGCCCTTTCGCCTCTATCATCATGCCGAGCATGTTTTCTGTTTTTTGTCTGCACTTCTGCTGGAAAGCAATACTCAACAAAGTTTGAAGTTTCTTCATTGATCATCTGTGCGAGAATAGAACCTTTCACCCTAGTTAAATTCTTGACCTTCTTCTTCAGATGAAACATATACCGCTCATAAAGATACATCCATCTATACTGCACAGGACCACCAAGTTCCAATTCTCTTGCCAAGTGAATAACAAGATGCTCCATAACATCAAAAAATGATGGAGGAAATATCTTCTCTAGGTTGCACTGGATCACATGTATATTAGACTTCAAATTTTAGATACCTTTTGGAGTCACTGATCTCGTGCATAAATCACGGAAGAAAGCACTTATCCCTGCAATCGCTTCATGAATATTTCGTGGTAATAGTCTCGAGAAGGCAAACGGAAGGAGGCGCTGCATCATTACATGGCAATCGTGACTCTTCAAGTCGATAAACTTCTCTTCTGTCTACACAGTTACACAATTTAGATGCGTAACCATCTAAAAATTCCACATCGTTTGAAATCCAATCAAAGAACGTATCTTTTGCCGCTGCATCCAGTCGGTATATGGGAGCAGGAGCCCTACCATTCTCATCAACATGAAGTTCGGAACGAGCACATATATCGACTAAATCCAGTCTTGACTTCAAATTATCTTTTGTTTTATCTTGGACGTTAAGGATCGTGTTCATGATATTGTCAAAAAAGTTCTTCTCAATATGGATGACTTCTAAATTATGCCGCATCAGATGATCCTTCTAGTATGGTGGATCCCGAAAATACTCTTTTGTGCCAATTATGTAGTTCTCCAACAGCATCTACAAGATAATGCACATGTCCACCAACGTCTGGCGTCCTTTCTGCACCAAAATCTCCTAGCCGTGTCAACAAATCTGCCCCACAAATTTTCGGAGGTGGACTGTCAAACACCTTCTTGTTCTTCGTAAACAAAGTCCTACTCCTACGATATGGATGATCAGGTGGTAGGAATCTCCTGTGACAGTCAAACCAACATGTTCTCCTTCCATGTTTTAGTTGGAAAGCATATGTGTTATCTTGACAATATGGACATGATAGCATTCCATGCGTTGTCCATCCAAATAACATACCATATGCTGGAAAATCACTTATTGTCCACATAAGTACCACCCGCATTTGAAAGTTTTCTTTACACGAAACATCGTATGTTTCAAAACCTTGAGCCCATAGTTGTTGCAACTCATATATTAGTGGCTGAAGAAACACATCAAGTGATCTCCTAGGATGCTTTTGCCCGTGAACAAGAATGGAGAGAAACAAAAACTCTCGGTGCAAGCACAAGTTTGGCGGTAATTTGTATGGTGTAAGAATGATTGGCCATATAGAATATTGTCTTCCATGCTTGCAAAATGGGCTGAAACCATCGGTACATAATCCAAGGTAGACATTTCTTCTCTCATACGCGAAGTCTGGATATATTGATTGGAAATGCTTCCAAGCTTTTGCATCTGAAGGATGTCTAATCTCACCATCTGCTGAATGCTCCGCATGCCATCTCATTGGTTGGGCTGTGCGTTCAGACTGATACAACCTCTTCAACCTTTCTGTCAAAGGCAAATGCCACATCCTTTTGTATGGCACTGGATCTCTTCCACTCGTATCTCTATAACGAGCCTTCCCACAAAATTTACACCGAAGCCGGTTCTCATCCGCCCTCCAATATATCATGCAGTTATCGATGCATACATTTATAACCTGATACGATAAACCAAGACCAGCTACAAGTTTCTGAACCTCGTCGTATGAACCCGAAGCTAGATTATCTTCTGGTAGAACACCTTTTACAAAATCAGCAATCGCATCCACACATTCTTCAGCCAAATTATAATCTGTTTTAATGACCATCTCTAAAACCTTCGTACAAAGTTTGTTTGCCTGCATCCAACATATCAAAAAATCTCCTAGCTTCTGCATTGGGTAATTCTTCCCCTCTAAAATGATCATTTACCATATGCTCAGTACATACACCATAATCTACATCCATTCTAATTGGTTCTTCTAACCTAACCGCAATATGAAGTTCGCTAGTACTTCGTGTAAACCTATTCAAATATAGATGTGTCCAAACATCCCACTCTTTTATAACCTTTTTATTTTTACAAGTTGAGCAAGGACATCTTAACATACCCGTTTTTGCTTCCGGTTGTCGTTGAACTAGCCTCATGAATTCGGTTATACCTTCTTGATATTCATCCGTAAGCAATCTCGTGTTAGGATCCAAATGAGGTCGATCCATCCAAGAACGATAATAATTTGAGGAAGACATGTTTTTTTGAATATGTTTCGTGTGTAAAGTAAGTGAGAGGATGAAAATATTAAGTGAATGAAGCGGGTGAGGGGTGCTTGTATTTATAGATGAAATGCTGTCGGCAATTCCGACGGAATTCCGATGAATCCTCGAAATTTCGTCAGAATTCCGACGAATCCTCGGAATTTCGTCGGAATTATTCAAAACCCCACAACGGCTCTTTAACGGATAAATTATCATCGGAATTCCGTCAGAAAAAACCGACAAAGTAATAGTCCTCGAAATTTTCTCTAAAAATACCGACGAAATATGTATTCCTCGGAATTTCGTCGGAAAATACCGACAAAATTCCGAGGAAAAATAATTTTTGGGTTTCCTCGAAATTTCGTCAGAATTGCGTCGGTATATTCCGAGGAAGTGCTTCTCCGTCGGAATGTCTGTCAGAATATGCCATGTTTTCTTGTAGTGTCTGGTCTTGGAAAAGAGAAGACCATGATGAATGAAGAGATTCATCGACGATGCATATGTCATGGAGTCGAGTACATGCTGAGAACCGAGTTGTTGGGAACACCGAGGATAAATATCTCAATCGGTTTTGGCTGTAGCTCACCAGCGCGATGGAGGATTTGCAAAACAAAGCTAGGGAGAGGTTGTGGCCTTGGAGCTCAAGATAGAGCAAGGGTTGTCACGAGTTTTGACGCAATTTAACATGGTGGATAACGAGTTTTATCGTCGACAACGATGCAATGGAGATAGGGTTGAAGACGCGGAGAATGAGGAAAAAAAAGCCCTACGGCGGGGACCACAACTTTTTAATTTTATGTTTTTAATTTTAATTTTCAAATATTTCAAAACACCTGTTATTGAACAAGAAATTTATGTAAAATCATTACAAACACTTGCAAATCTCTGATTATTAAATTAACTATTTTTAAAACTTATATCAAATACGCTGTTATTGAAAGGTAAACACTATTTTGAATGAAAAAGCTACAAATGTGATTTTGGAATACTTTACATTCTTTCCACTTAAAAAGCCTCACCTACCTCTATGACATGCGTGTTTTTATTGTCCTAGCAGGGTATATATATCGTAAACAATTAACTATCAAATTACCATAGTCTTAACACACTAATATTACTCTTGCCAAAAGATATCAGGTGTAGTACTTAGTGATCGAATCCACAGAGAGCAATTACACACAATAGATTTCTTATTTCCAAAGACTAAGCTAGGTGAATATATATATATATATTGGTGGCAAACAATCAGTTAAAGAAATATTCCTTATAAAAAAGTAGATATGCAATATGGAAATATGCTTATAATGCAAATATGTAAATAATGCAAATATGAAAATATTCTAATAAACTAACTTGATGCAAATGTAAATAAGCTAGATCTAGGTTTTTAAACCTAATGGATTATAGTGGATATGAAGCACATATATGTAAATATACTAAAACTCAAATATTAACTATTATGACTCTTTTAACTCCAACTCTCGTATGCGAGCAAAAGGAAAGACCATCGATCGACGGCTAAGGCCTAACGTGGATCGATGGTGAAATCATAAGGAAGTGTGAACGAGATTTGATAAATCCACCAGACTTATTTGACCAGCTCTCGCATGTGCCTAACAACCTAGTTTAATGGAGTCTATTATGGCACAGAACCTACTCTCGTAGTCCTCCATGTCCTACTTTCGAGATCCTAGTTAGCTACTCTAGAATGCAAGCAAGAAGCACAACTCAATTGATGGATATTAACTTAATAGCAATCTTATTTTTGGGTTAATACATGATTGCTATCTTTCAGCCCTAAATCTTGTTGATGACTACTCAGACATAATTAAAGAAAGAACAATAGTCTGAATAGAATGCATAGATAAAATATTGGGGTTCCAATACAAATCTCTCTAAGGAGTTATGAATATTCTCCCCTAAAAACCTAAAACTATAATAAAACTCTTCTTAGTCTAGCATGCACTTGCACACCCTCTCATGCTCTCAATACTTCAGCATAAATATAAAAACCCTAAAACTTAAGTCAAGACTCGTCTAGGGCATTCTCGTCATTTGTCTTCTAAACTCGGGCTTTTCAATCAGCTGTCTGAGAGTTGGGCGTCGATCGATGGCAGGTGTGCAGTATTGATCGACCTTGGTCTTTCATCATCGGTCGACTCCAAGGTTGTGTCTTCGACCGATGACAATCTTATACTTTGACTCCTCAAAAATATTTAGCTACAGATTCTTCTCCTATGAATGCTCTAAAAGCTCCAAGTATCTCCATTTTTCTCAAAAACGTTCTTGGACCTGTACATACTCTAAATCATATCCTAGACACACATAATAGATCCTAAATAGAACCTAGATATGGCCTAAAAACTGATAATAAATAGGCTATATCAACTCTCCTATACTTAACATTTTGCACGTCCTCAAGCAAACTAAGCCGATGAAAGAGGTTTTGGAAAAGTGGAGACTCATATTAATGTCTAAGTATAACTGTTCACCTTACTTTGTTGCAACAACATCCTATCAAGTTAATCACAGAGAAACTTTATATACTATATCCTTGTATAACAACCAAATCCAGTCTACCAACAAACTTAGCAAATAATAGTCTTACTAACCCATCTACTGATTTCATTTCATTGCATAAAATATATTAGTATCATAGGAATGCTGACTGATCCTACTCTTGTTGAAGATGTTTTCTTGACAATGTCTAGTCTTGGTAAAGAACCTGAAAAAGCTGTTGATTCATCTTTTTTCTCGATACTTGGGCCTTAAAAGCTAAATTCTTCATGGATGTCAAGTATATCAGTGCTATACTTGTCTTAAATGGACACATGGGATCACCGGAGGTCGCATAAGAGAGATGAGGGTACGGTGACGGACAGAGCACTTGGAGAGAACAAGTTGCGGTAGTGAATCGTAGTTAGGTGGAGGCGCATGGGTTCAGCGAAGGTTTCAAGCTCTGGTCTTGGAAGAGAGAATACCACGGTGAATGAAGAGATTCATCGACGATGCAGATGTTATGGAGTCGAGTACATGATGAGCACCGAACTGTTGGGAACACCGAGGATCAATGCCTTAATCGGGTTTTGCTGTAGCTCACCAACGCGGTGGAGGATTTGCAGAACAAAGCTGAGGAGAGGTATTGGCGTCTGAGCTCAAGATAGAGCAAGGGTTGTCACGTTTTTTATGCCATTTAACATGGTGGATAACGAGCTTTATCGTCGATGTCGATGCAGTGGAAACATGGTTAAAAACGAGGAGAATGAGGAAGAAAAAGCCCTAAGGCGGAGACCACAACTTTTTAATTTTGTGTGTTTTAATTTTATTTTTTGCTATTTCAAATCACCTGTTATTGAACAAGAAATTTATGTAAATTCATTACAAACACTGGCAAATCTCCGATTATTGAATTAACTATTTATAAAACTTATATCAAATCCACTATTATTAAAAAGGTAAACATTATTTTGAATGAAAAGCTACGACTGTGATTTTGGAATACTTTACATTCATTCCACTTAAAAAGTGTCACCTACCTCTATGACATGCGTGTATTATTGTCCTATCATGGTATAAATATCCTAACCAGTTAAATATCAAATTACCCTAGTCTTCACAAATATTACTCTGGCCAAAAGAGTCAGGTGTAGTACTTAGGATCGAATCCACAGAGAGCAATGGCACACAATAGATTTCTTATTTCTAAAGATTAGGCTAGGTGAATACATATATTGGTGGCAAACAATCAATAAAAAAAATATTCGATATCAAGAAGTATAGATGCAATATGAAAATATGCTAATAATGCAAATATGAAAATAATTCAAATATGGAAATATTCTAATAAACTAACCTGATGCAAATGTAATAAGCTAGATTTAGGTTTCAAGCCTAATGGATTATACTGGATAAGAATCATAGATATGTAAATATACTAGAACTCAAATATTAACTAATCTTACCTTTTTAACTCCAGCTCTCGTATGCAAGCAAAAGGAAAGACCATCGAGTGACGGCTAAGGCATGATGTGGATCAACGGTGAAATCAGAAGGAATTGTGAACGAAAATTGATAAGTCCACCAGAATTATTTAACCCGCTCTCGCATGCGCATAACAGCCTAGTTCAATGGAGTCTATTCTGGCTCAGAACTTACTCTTGTAGTCATCCATGTCCTACTTTCGAGATCCTAGTTAGCTACTTTAGAATGCAAGCATTAAGCAAAATTCAATTGATGGATATTAACTTAACTAGCAATCCTATTTTTGGGCTAATCCAAGATTGCTATCATTTAACCCTAAATCTAGTTGATGACTACTCAGACATAATAAAAAAAAGAACAATAGTCTAAATAGAATGCATAGATAAAATAATGGGTTTCCAATACAAATCTCCCTAAGGAGTTATGAATCTTCTTCCTAAAAACCTAGAACTATAATAAAACTTTTCTTAGTCTAGCATGCACTTGCACACCCTCTCATGCTCTCAATACATAAGCATAAATATAAAAACCTTAAAACTTAGGTCAAAACTCGTCCAAGGCATTCTCGTCAATTGTCTTCTAAACTTGAGTTTTCAATCGACTGTCTGCGAGTTGGGCGTCGATCGATGGAAAGTGTCCAGCACCGATCGACCTTGGTATTTCACCATCGGTCGACTCCAAGGTTGTGTCTTCGATCGACGACAGTCTTGTACTTCGACTCCTCAAATAGGCAGCTACAAATTCTTCTCCTCTGAATGCTTCAAAAGCTCCAAATATCTCCATTTATCTCTAAAACGTTCCTAGATCTGTAAATACTCTTGTTGAATATGTTTTCTTGACAATGCCTAGTCTTAGTAAAGGACCTGAAAAAGCTGTTGATTCAGCTTTTTTCTCGATACTTGGGCACTAACAACAAAATTCTTCATGCATGTCGAGTATATTGGTGATATACTCGTCTTAAATGGACACATGGGATCACCAGAGGTCGCATAAGCGAGATGAGGGTACGGTGCCGGACAGAGCACTTGGAGAGAACAAGCTGCGGTGGTTAATCGTACTTCGGTGGAGGCGCATGGGTTCAACGAAGGTTTCAAGCTCTGGTCTTGGAAGAGAGAAGACCAGGGTGAATGAAGAGATTCATCGAATATGCAGTTGTCATGGAGTGAGTACATGCTGAGCACCGAGCTGTTGGGAACACCGCGGATCAATGTCTCAAACGGGTTTGGCTGTAGCTCACCAAAGCGGTGGAGGATTTTCAAAACAAAGCTGAGGAGAGGTTGTGGCTTCGGAGCTCAAGATAGAGCAGGAGTTGTAACGAGTTTTAATGTCATTCAACATGGTGGATAACAAGCGTTATCGTCGACGTCGATGCAGTGGAGACATGGTTAAGTATGCGGTGAATGAGGAAGAAAAAGCTCAACATGGTGGATAACAACTTTTTAATTTTGTGTTTTTAATTTTATTTTTCACATATTTCAAATCACATGTTATTGAACAAGAAATTTATGTAAAATCATTACAAACACTTGCAAATCTCCGATTATTAAATTAACTATTTATATAACTTATATCAAATCCACTGTTATTGAAAGGTAAACATTACTTTGAATGAAAAAGCTAAGAATGTGATTTTGGAATACTTTACATTCATTCCACTTAAAAAGTGTCACCTACCTCTATGACACGCGTGTTTTTATTGTCCTAGCAGGGTATAAATAACCTAAACAATTAACTATCAAATTACCCTAGTCTTAACACACAAATATTACTCTTGCCAAAAGAGATCATGTGTAGTACTTACGGATCCAATTCATAGAGAACAATGAAACACAATAGATTTCTTATTTATAAAGTTTAAGCTAGGTGAATATATAATTGGTGGCAAACAGTTAGTTAAGGAAATATTCTTTATCAAAAAGTAGAGATGCAATATGGAAATCTGCTAATAATGCATATATGGATATAATGCAAATATGGAAATATTCTAATAAACTACCTTTATGCAAATGTAAATAAGCTAGATCTAGGTTTCAAGCCTAATGGATTATAGTAGATAGGAAGCACATATATGTATATATACTAGAACTCAAATATTAACTATTCTGACCTTTTTAACTCTAACTCTCGTATGCGAGCAAAGGGAAAGACCATCGACCGACGGCTAAGACCTGATGTGGATTGATGGTGAAATCAGAATGAAGTGTGAACAAGATTTGATAAGTCCACCAGACTTATTTGACCAGCTCTCGCATGCGCCTAACATCCTAGTTCAATGGTGTGTATTCTGGCACAAAACCTACTCTTGTTGTCGTCCATGTCCTACTTTCAAGATCCTAGTTAGCTACTCTAGAATGCAAGCATTAAGAACAACTCAATTGATGGATATAAACTTAACTAGCAATCATATTTTTCCATGATTGCTATCATTCCACTATAAATCTAGTTGATGACTACTTAGACATAATTAAAGAAAGAACAATAGTCTGAATATAATGCATAGATAAAATACTGGGGTTATAATACAAATCTCTCTAAGGAGTTATGAATCTTCTTCCCTAAAAACCTAGAAATATAATAAAACTTTCTTAGTCTAGCATGCACTTGCACACCCTCTCATTCTCTTAATACATAAGCATAAATATAAAAACCCTAAAACTTAGGTCAAAACTCGTCCAGAGCATTCTCGTCATTTGTCTTCTAAACTTGAGCTTTTCAATCGATTGTCTGCGAGTTGGGCGTCGATCGATGGCAAGTGTGCAGCATCGACCAAATTTGGTATGGTCGACTCCAAGGTTGTGTCGTCGATCGACAATAGTCTTGTACTCCGACTCCTCAAATAGTCAGCTACGGATTCTTCTCCTCTAAATGCTGCAAAAGCTCTAAGTATCTCCATTTATCTCCAAAACGTTCCTGGACTTTTAAATACTCTAGAAAATATCCTAGACACACATAATAGACCCTAAATAGAGCATAGAACATAGCCTAAAACTGGTAATAAATAGGCTATATCAACTCTCCCAGACTAAACCTTTTTCTTGTCCTCAAGCAAACTAAGCCTATGAAAGAGGTTTTCAAAAGCGGAGACTTACATAATGTCTAAGTATAACTGTCACCTTACTTTGTTGCAGCCACATCCTACACGTCAATCACAGAGAAACTTTATATACCCTATCCTAGAATAGCAACCAAATCCAGTCTACCAACAACTTAGCAAATACTAGTCTGACTCACCTTTCTACTGATTTCATTTCTTTGCATAAAATAAAAGTGTAGGTTTTACCTTGGGAGTATCGATCAAAGGACACATGGACTCTACCTCTGCAAATATCTGAACAACTAGGTCCAAAATCTTCTCCGATTCCTTTCTTCCCCCTTTTCTCTCTGAATCTTTCTACATCTCAAACTTAATGGACAATGATGATGATGTAGTCATCTTGCCATCTCATTTTTGTTTTTCCTCTTCTTCTTTTTTTTTGCTTTTGTTTTGGTAAAGTTGTGGGCGAATAGTGGGGTCATCGATAACGTACCTACCCCTCACTTCCAACAATGTGTGATCTTTCCTTCGAATTAGAATAGTGGGGTCATAGGTAATTTACATACCCCTCTCCATCTCGTGAAGTCATCTCAATCTTTTAAGCTATTAGGTAGATGCTGAAGAGAAAGAGAGAGAAGGGAACCAAAGCTGCAATGACTTCTACCTATAGACTTGCAGAAGGAATCCGATCCAGTGTATACCAAGCCCTAAAACAAGCAAATAATATCAGGATTAGTGTTGGAAATCAGCTTCGGTCCCTTCAAACTTTCTAAGCAAGTGTGATATAGTGGACGGATGAACCACTTTTGTATCTCTAGTAATCTCTGCAACAACCTTCTAAAAATTGTGCGAAAGTGTGGTCCGTAAATGATAAATCTTGATCATAATCCCCTTCTTGACTCAATAAAATATTTTTTGAAAAAATTATATATATATATATATATATATAGCAAATAAAACTCAAAACAAATAAACTAGCATTAGCGAACCTCCCCCAAACTTAAATTAAACTGTCCCTAGTGTAATCCGTCCCAGATTGGTTAAAAAATTAAATCATAAGTAAATAGATTAAGTAGAAAACTCAATAGCAGACTCTGTAAAGAGTATCGATCGATGGTAGATGTGTGTGGTCGATCGATGGTCGCGATCCAATGTCGACTGATGGTGCCTCTATGGTGTCGATCGATGGTTGACTCAAACAGTCGGGAAATCGGCCAATTCATACATCAACAGAGGTCAACGGTCCCGATCAGTACATGAAGATGTTACCTGTGCGAAAACATACATCAACTAGTATAAAACTTAATATTCATACATGAACTTTCAAAAATTGGTTTAAACATACATTGACCTAATTTCCGTTAGTCAAATGTTAAGTTGTCGTTAACAAGTAACATAAAATCGGCCAATTCCTACATCAACAGAGACCAATGGTCCCGATCAATACATAAACACTTTAACTGTGCGAAAACATACATCAACTAATACAAAATTTAAATTCTATACATGAACTTCCAAAATATGGTTTTAACATACTTTGTTCTAATTTTCACTAGTCAAATATTACCGAATGTAAAATGTATATCACGTGTTGATTAAATAAGTTTCATTTTATTATATGGTAATTAAACCATATTACATGGTAAATGACTGGAAAAAATAATTCATTTAGGCCAAATTATTTTGTTCTCGTATAACTCATTAGTTAGTTTTTTTCTTTAAATATTTGTTTTTTGATTTTTTTCTGCAAAAAACTAACACAGAGAAGACAACATAGTACAAAATCGAACATAGAGAAACGAGAATGTTTAGCTTATTCATTCTTGTTTCTCTCTATTCAAATTTTTCATTTGTTGTCTTCTCTGTATTACCTTTTTTTGCCGAAAAAAACTAAAAAGAAAAGCTAACTAATTAGTTACACGAGAACGAAATCGTTTAGCCTAAATGATTTATATTTCTCAGCTAGTTACCACGTAATACGGTTTAATAACCATATAATACAATGAAACTTATTTAATCAACACGTGACATATATTTAGTTGGGGTATTTTTTATAGAATTTTCCCTATATTTTATGTTTGGTAATATTTGACTAGTGAAATGTTAAAATCATATTTCGGAAGTTCATGTACTGAATTTAAATTTTGTATTAGCTGATGTATGTTTTCGCATAGATAAAGTGTATATGTATTGATCGGAACTGTTGGTCCCTGTTGATGTAGGAATTGACCGATTTCATGTTACCTGTTAACGACAACTTAACATTTGACTAACGGAAATTAAGTCAATGTATGTTTAAACCAAATTTTGAAAGTTCATGTATGAATATTGAATTTTATACTAGTTGATGTATGTTTTTGCACAGATAACATGTTCATGTACTGATCGGGACCGTTGGTCTCTGTTGATGTATGAATTGGCCGATTTCCCCTCAAACAGTCTATAAAACAATGTAAAACTTGAAATAAGTAGTAGTATAAGTAAAAATGAAATAAAAAAAACTAACTAAACAGTGGGTTGCCTCCCATTCAGCGTTTCGTTATAGTCTTAAGCTCGACGTTGTGAACTCTCTGACTCATATTAAGTTGGAGTAACACTTTGTAAACAAGCGTCTACATCTCCTCTAGTTTTCTCATTCTTTGTAACTGTACTAGTTAACGCCATGGAATGCATTCCCTCTTGTAGTTTCTCAATATTGCGCTGTAACATTCTAAGTTTGGCAGCTGTTGTCTCTAATAAATCCTCCAATTGCTGAGAAATATCTTCCTTCATCAGGCTCTGAGAAAAAGTAATCTCATCGAACCTATCTTCCAATGCTATCTCTGCTGCCGTCTACTGGTCGCACTCTTCAGTGTCGATCGATGGCCTGATGTTGCCGTCAATCGATGCCAGTTTGTCTGCCCCAATCGCATGCTGTCTCTGAACAATATCCAAATCTTGCTTCATTTCATCCATGAGTGTTGTCAAACCGGTGAGGCAGGTGTCTATAGGATAATAGACATCATCCAACCGCTTGTAGAAATCATTCAGTGACATCTCTTGAGTTCTGTAGATCGAATGCACAATATCATTAATCTCTTCTCTGATGTATGTTTGTTGATCCTTCTTATACATAGTGATCTTTGATGCATGTTCTGGTAAACATATGTAGCTCTGCTCAAACAAATTAGCTCTCTCTAGAACTGCTTTGATGTCTTCAGCTTGCACATTCACTACCCTTCTGTCTGTAGCTCGTGCATTACCATTCTCATCTTTGTAGATGCCATAATCATCTTTCTTTTCCCAACGGAAAAGTCTGTTGCCCCCAGTATCAAAAGCTCTAGTACCTTGCTCGAAACGTCAGTCGATCGATGACATGATTTTGCTGTTGATCGATGGATGCTTGGTAAAGTTTCGAATATTATGGATCAGCTCGTTCCCCTGCTTCTTAATGTCATTCGACGATGTATGATGCATGTCGATCGATGCTCTATCTTCTGACTCTTTATTGAAGTCATAATCGCAGAAGCATGAGGCCAAAAATTCTGCATCATCACACAATTCAATCAAAGTAGCCTTGTTCTTATTCTTGACAGGTTCATATAAAATATTTTGATCAACTAGAAATAGATGAAATCTGTTTAATTTAATATTGAAGATAGCTCCCACGGTAGCCATGAATGCTCTTCCAAGTAGTAGTGAAGCGTTCCAATCTATCTTGATGTCCATCACGTGGAAGTGTACTGGAATTAAGGTGTTGTTAATATGCATTGGAACATCTTTTACATCCCTCCTGAGTTCACTTTTGAGCAGTCTACAAATGTGAAGGAATCATTGGAGGGTTCCACTTTCATGTTCAACTCCTCTGCCATAGTTATTGGCATAATGCTCACTGATGATCCAGTATCACCAAGGGCATTGGGGTATTTGTTGCCCTTGATAAAGCATGGAATCATAAATTTCTCAAGATCACTTTTCTTCTTCAGACATGTCCTCTGTTTCATCTTTTCTCTGAGATGATTGAGCATGACTTCAGTATCATCGTCTGTCGCCCTTGTTTCCCTGAAAAACATCCACAACCTGTGAGTATAATAAGCTTCATCAAAAGTAGTATCTAAAGGAATTTTGAAAACTCTTTGGGTAAAGCTATCCATCTCTTTTTCATTTGCTTCTCTGCGTAGATGGTTGGGGATCTTTTGCTTCCTCTTGGAATGTCCCTCATCTTCTCTATCAATATCCATACTTTCAGATGTATCAGTATACTGTTCTGAAACAGTTCTGGTTGGCCGCACAATCAAATTTGCAGCGATGCTTGGTAGTTGAACCGGCTTCCTCATCTGTCGATCGATGCTTAGCTCGCATTGTCGATTAATTCCTCTATCACTATGTTGGTCGATTGTCTCTTGTAGGTGTCGATCGATGTTTGTCGATTCACACGAAGCTACTGATGCTGCAGGATTCGCTATAGATTGATGCTCACTGCTTGGCGTCGACCGATACCAATGCAAACTGCCGAATGACATCAAACTTTCCACACGAAAATTTCCTTCTTGGAGCCTTTCCCTCTTAACTTCCTGCAAAAAAATCATCATTAATCAATGCATTGACGTGGTGCTTATGTCCAGCCCCAATTTTCTCCTTGATCAGGCTCTCATGTCTCCTAATGGTTTCACTTGTTTTCAGCACTTGATTCTCCAGCTTCTTCACATGGGTGTTGAGATTTTTGAACTTGGTGTTGAGGTTGAGGTACAGCCCATCTATCTTTCCATTGAAATCTACAGTCATCTTCTGCTGTCCCTCTAAAACTTTGTCAACTATTGCTTCAATCTTGCTTTCTTGAATCCTTGGAGAAGGATTTTGGTGGTAAGAAGATCAATAAGTTTTGTTATTGTTGAAGATTTTTCGTTGTGAACCCTGATTAAAGCTACTCCTTTGACCATTCTCATATGACTTCCTCTTGAAACATGGTTTCCCTTGTCTCTGGAAACCATTCCCAACAATGTAGTTCACATCCTCTTCTTCAGTCTCATCATCTCCAGACTCCATTGCTTCTACATCTGGAAAAGTGACCTGCTTCCTGAAGAACATATACACTATCCAATTTTACCTTGACAACTTTCTTTCAAAGTCTGTGTTCTTGGTGCTGCTGTTGGATGCCAGATTCTCAATCAACCTTGTAGCTTCTTCAAGATTCATAGTGCTGAAATTTCCCTCACTGACTGTGTCCAAAGCCATCTGATATTGTAATCCAATATGATGCACCCCAGGACGTGGAACAAGCCCAGCATGGTGATGAGGACGATCCGATCAGTTCAACCAAGGTTCACCCGTCCAACCGTACCAGGTCAACGGACCGAGCCGTGTACATAATTGACCCGTGTACATCCGAAAATGACCTAAGGCTGGAACCACGACCTAATGACAGAATTGACCATCCCACAGCCAGTCTTTCCCAACCCATTCGACATTCTAAGACCAACAGTCGAGCCAAAACTCAAGATCAACGAGTGGAACCTGAGTTAGGAAACAACACTTCACTTCTGGCCCGTTTGGTATGTACCGCATGTCCCGATGGTCGTGAACATGAACTTTCTTACCAGTTTGATGATTTCATGATGATCGATCATTCTAATGTCTCTAAAGCAAGGATACTTAAGCTCTCTGAAGATTTAGTTCTACTAAAATTGCCATCTGTTCATGAAAGTTCAATGTTCACCCACAAGGACAGCCCACAGTACGTCCTGCTCCTTACCGCAGTACACCCATCTGGTTCGGACGAAGCTGGACAGTAGGCGAAGGGTCATTTGTGGACAAGGCTAGATTCAGATGAACCTGGACAGTAGACCAAGGGTCATTTCGACCAGAACAAGAACCAAAGAGTCATTTGACCATTTTTAGTCTTTGTTGCTTTTTCTATGTGTGTTTTTCCACAAAATTTTAAGTCTTTTCATATGCCTTTGCTACTATAAATATGTAGTAATTCTACAGCAACAAATGAATTAATTTTCTTCTTATATTTGAGTATTTCTCTTTGTTCTTTGCTTAGAACATTTCTGTTTCTTGGTGAGGTTATCTCCGAGTAAACAAACCTTCGATCGTTGGACTTGTGCGTCACAATAAGCAACATTGAAACTCTGGTAGTATCAACAGACCTTTCCGCACCTCTTGTGTCACCCTTCAATCCATCAGTTCTCCCTTTTGGCGAGTTCATATCCTTTAGAGCGTTTGAGTGATCCTGTCCAATCCTAGGATGTATCAAGTGGTATCAGAGCCACTCAATCGGTATCATCTATCCATTCTTCTCATCTTCCATTTAAATTTATTCAAACACTTCTTCTTCTTTCTATCTTGAATCTGGGCCCCTCATTACCATCCACTATATAAAAACAAGAAAGATCAAAAGAAAAGAGAAAAAATTCAAAAAAAAAATCGAAAATTTGATTGTGGTTTGGTGGTGGAAGAGAAAGCCTGCTGGCCGAAGAGAAATCCGGCCATGGAGGAGGTTAAAGCGGATTCCAAAACCCAAATTTCTTATCTTTCTATCACATTTCATTGTTTGTTTGCTTGGACAACCCATTGGGAAACTTGGTTTGTCTTTCTTAGAACTTTAAGAAGAAACTCTTGGGTGGCCATCCACATTCCGAGTGAAACACTTGAGTGGGGGAGATTAAACACCTGAGCGTGTGAGGGATATATTTAACTGTGCTAATCTTTGGTGTTTAGCGATTTCAGGAACCATGAAGAGGAAGATGAAAGAAACCGTCCCGGAAATTCTGTAGTCGGCATGTCCAACTTGCAAAAGAGAGCTTTAAATGATTCTTTTACTAACGTTTTGAACTCAGGTTTAGAGAAGATCCATCAACGTCTTGATGAGATGCAGGTTCGTCAAAAAAATCAGTCCAGAACCGGAGCAAGAAGAGAACACCCAAGACGGACCAACCGATCCGATGATGATGACGAGGAGGAGTTCCTTGATGATCTTTCCATCTACCGACCTAGGAGAGGTCCACGGAACCAAAACCATGAACGAGGTGATGTTAATCCTTTTTCTAGGAGAAATTAACAAGTTGATGATGGTTTAGGTGGTTTAAAACTTAAGATTCCAACCTTTGAAGGCAAAAATGATCCTGATGCATTTTTAGAATGGGAAAAAAAATTGAGCTCGTTTTTTATTGTCAAAATTTCTCTGAACTTAAAAAGGTTAGGTTGGCTGCAATTGAATTTACTGGCTATGCTATTAACTGGTGTGATCAAGTGTTGAATCATAGGAGGAGAACAGGTGGAAGACCTATAGCCTCATGGGATGAGCTCACTACCTTGATGAGAAAAAGATTTGTTCTGGAGCACTACCATCGTGACCTTAACCAAAGGCTTAGACGTTTGCTTTAAGGAACCAAATCAGCTGAGGATTACTTCCAGGAGATGGAAACACTCATGATCAAAGCTGATGTGGATGAGAGTTTGGAGGCTACTATGACGAGATTCCTTGCTGGACTCAATCGTGACATTCAAGACCAAATGGAGCTTCAAGAATACGAAAGTTTGGATCAGATGCTACACAAAGCTATCTTGATTGAGCAGCAAATCAAGAGGAAGGGCCTTTCCAAACCATCCTATGCTCCAAAACCGACCTTTGCTTGCAAACCAATCTACCAAGACAAGGGTAAGTCTCCTTCCACAACAAATACAGCTTTTAAGACTAATGTCCCTGCTAGTGTTGATAGAGAAAAGACTGATGGACCTCCCAAACGAACAAGAGACATCCAGTGCTTTAGATGTCATGATCTTGGGCATTATGCTAACCGTTGTCCAAACCAAAAGGTGATGATTCTCTTAGAGAATGGAGAAGTTGAGTCCGAGGATGACAAGGAGGATAAGGAAGATCTCAGTCCATTCTATGATGAGGATGAAGAACCAGTCGATTACCCACATCAAGGACCACTTCTGGTTGATAGGAGACCCTTGGACGAATCAGCCGGTCCAATCTTTGATGAATACGATCCCACGGACGATGATCTTGGACCAGTCTATGACCAACATCTTGGTCCGATCTTTGACGACTACCTGGACGAAGAATCAGTCCCGACCTTTGATGAGGAAGCACACCATCTCGACTATCTATCTCACGGTCCATTACTTGTCACTAGGAGATCCTTGATTGTGCAACCAAAAACCAATGAACGAGAACAAAGGGAGAATCTTTTTCACTCTAGATGTTTAATTCCAGATAAAGTTTGTTCTTTGATTATTGATGGTGGCAGTTGCACAAATGTTTCTAGTGATACTCTGGTTAAGAAACTTGGACTAGTGACAAACCTCTCTCTCGACCTTTCCGTTTGGAATGGCTCAACGAGGCTGGTGAGCAACATGCGAAGGAACAAGTCACAGTCCCTCTTACCATCGGACGATATGAGGACGAAGTCCTTTGCAATGTCATTCCTATGGACGCATGTCACATTCTTTTGGGTCGACCATGGCAGTTCGACAAAAAGGCGGTACATGATGGATACACAAACCAACACTCCTTTGATCATAAAGGGAAAAAGATCACACTGGTACCCTTGACTCCTTTGGAGATCCACCAAGATCAGATCCAACTCAAGAAGGGTCGAGACAAGGAACTCAAACCGGATGAACCAGAGACATCTCGTAGGATTCCAATTTCCTTATCAAAGAAATTCAGGTCAGAAAGTCTCTTTACTCTCAACAGACAATTGTTTTGTTTGTTTACAAAGAATCTCTAATGGCGTCTTCTTCTAAATTTGCACCGGAAATTCTGAGTGATTTGATAGACGTCTTGCAGGATTACGCTGATGTCTTTCCAGATGAGAACCCAAAAGCTTTGCCACCAATAAGAGGCTTTGAACATCATATTGTTTCATTCCGGGTGCACAGCTTCCCAACGGACCAACATATCGAACCAACCCGGTGGAAACAAAGGAACTTCAGAAACAGATTGGAGAGCTTCTTGAGAAAGGCTACATCAGAGAAAGCCTTAGCCCTTGTGTCGTACATGTCCTCATTGTGCCCAAAAAGGATGGATCTTGGCGGATGTGTATGGATTGCCGCGCCATCAACAACATCACGGTAAAGTATAGGCATCCAATCCCTAGGCTTGATGAAATGCTTGATGAATTGCATGGTTCCTCTGTCTTCTCTAAGATAAATTTGAAAAGTGGCTATCACCGAATTCGCATGAAAGAAGGTGATGAATGGAAAACTGCATTCAAAACAAAACTAGGATTGTATGAATGGCTTGTCATGCCCTTTGGTCTCACTAATGCACCTAGTACATTCATGTGTTTGATGAATCATATCTTGCGATCATTCATTGGTGATTTTGTTGTTGTCTACTTTGATGACATACTTATCTACAGCAAGAGACTTGATGATCAAAAAAAAGCATTTGAAATTTGTTCTAGAAATCCTTAGGAAAGAACACTGGTTTGCTAATCTTGCTAAATGCTCTTTTGGGACAGATCAAGTGGCCTTCTTAGGTTTTGTTGTAGGTGCAGATGGACTCAGAGTTGACGTAGAGAAAATCAAAGCCATCCGAGATTGGCCTAGTCCAACAACCGTGGGTGAAGTGAGGAGCTTTCGCGGTCTTGTTGGGTTCTACCGACGGTTTGTCCCAAACTTCAGCACTATAGTAGCTCTACTCACTGAGTTGATCAAAAAGAATGTTGGGCTCAAGTGGGAACAATCTCAAGAAGAGGCATTTCAAAATCTCAAAGGGAAGTTAACTCAAGGTCCTTTACTTATGCTTCCTGATTTTTCTAAAACTTTTGAAATCGAATGTGATTTTTCGGGTGTTGGTTTGGTGCTGTCTTGATGCACGACAGGAAAACCATTGCTTATTTCAGTGAGAAACTTGGAGGAGCCACGCTCAACTACCCCACTTACGACCAGGAGTTGTATGCTTTGGTGCGAGCTCTTCAGACTTGGCAACACTATCTCTGGCCAAAGGAGTTCGTGATCCACACTGATCACCAATCATTGAGACACCTCAAGGGACAGTAAAAGCTAAAGAAAAGGCACGCACGTTGGGTCGATTTCATTGAGACCATTCCTTATGTGATCAAGTACAAACAAGGTAAGGAAAACGTGGTGGCTGATGCCTTGTCTAGAAGGTACATTCTTCTCTCAACTCTAGAAACAAAGTTGCTTGGATTTGAATTTATCAAAGATTTGTATGCAACTGATCCGGATTTCAAAGAGGTTCTTAGAAAATGTTCCAAGACCGCTTATGGGAAGTACTATCAAGTGTTTGGTTTCCTATTCTATGATAACCGCTTGTGTGTGCCCCAATGTTCTTCGAGGGAGTTGTGTGTAAGGGAATCACATGGAGGAGGTCTTATGGGAAATTTCGGAATCAAGAAGACATACAAGATGGTGTATGAGCATTTTTATTGGCCAAGCTTGATGAAGGATGTAGAGAGGATTTGCAACCGATGTGTTGTTTGCAAGAAAGCCAAATCCAAAGTGCAAAACCAATGTTTGTATTCAGCTCTACCCATTCCATCTCATCCTAGGGTTGATATATCTATGGATTTTGTTTTTGGATTGCCTAAAACTAAGTTTGGTCGAGATTTCATCTTTGTGGTGGTTGATAGGTTTTCGAAAAGGGCTCATTTCATACCTTGTCATAAAATTGATGATGCCGTGCATGTTGCTGAGTTGTTCTTTAGAGATGTTGTTCGGTTGCACGGAATGCCTAGAACCATTGTTTCAGATAGAGATGCTAAGTTCCTTAGTTAATTTTGGAAGACTTTGTGGTCCAAGTTAGGAACGAGGCTTTTGTTTTCCACCACTTGTCATCCTCAAGCTGATGGTCTTCAAGAAAATCCATGACAATGCTTATCAGCTTGATCTTCAAGGTAAGTATGATATTTCTTCAAGTTTTAATGTTTCTAATTTATCTCTTTTCCGTGCAGATGATCCAGATTTGTGGGAAAATCCTTTTGAAGAGGAAGGGAATGATGCACCCTAGGACGTGGAACCAGCCCAGCATGGTGATCAGGACGATCAGATAAGTTCACCCGAGGTTCACCCGTCCAACTACACCAGATCAACACACTGAGCCGTGTACAGAATCGACCCGCGTACATTCGGAAATGACCTAAGGCTGGAACCACGACCTAATGACAGAATTGGCCATCCCACATCCAGTCTTTCTCGACCCATTTGATATTCTAAGACCAACAGTCGAGCTAGAACTCAAGATCAACGAGTGAAACCTGAGTTAGGACACAACACTTCACTTCTGGCCCGTTTCGTACGTACCGCATGTCCCGATTGTCGTGAACATGAGCTTTCTGACCAGTTTGATGATTTCCTGATGATCGATCATTCTAATGTCTCTAAAGCAAGGATACTTAAGCTCTCTGAAGATTTGGTTCGACTAAAGTTGCCATCCGTTCATGAAAGTTCAACGATCACCCACATGCACAGCCCACAGTACGTCATACTCCTTACTGCAGTACACCCATCTGGTTTGGACAAACCTGGACAGTAGGCGAAGGGTCATTTGTGGACCAGGCTAGATTAAGATGAACCTGGACAGTAGACCAAGGGTCATATCGACCAGAACAAGAACCAAAGAGTCATTTGACCATTTTTAGTCTTTGTTACTTTTTCTATGTGTGTTTTCCACAAAATTTTAAGTCTTTTCATATGCCTTTGCTACTATAAATATGTAATCATTCTACATCAACAAATGAATCAATTTTCTTCTTATATTTGAGTTCTTTCTCTTTGTTCTTTGCTTAGAACATTTATGTTTCTTGTTGAGGTTATCTCCGAGTAAACAAACCTTCGATCCTTGGACTTGTGCGTCACATCAAGCAACATCAAAACTCTGGTAGTATCAAGAGACCTTTTCGCACCTCTTGTGCCACCCTTCAATCCATCAGTTCTCCCTTTTGGCGAGTTCATATCCCTCAGGCCGTTTGAGTGATCATGTCCAATCCTAGGAGATATCATAATACCTCTAAAGAAAGTGCTGAGAATTTGCACTTCGTTGAACCCTTTATGTGGACAATCTCTTTGGTATGATTTGAATCTCATCTAAGAGTTTCTGAAATATTTTGAGGGTTCTTGTGAAAAAATAGCAATCTTGCTCCTCAGACCTTCTGCTCTTGCGTCATCAAAGAAGTTACGCGAGAAAGTATTCTTGATGTCATTCCAGGATGTCAGGGATCCTGGCGATAACTGATTAAGCCAATATGAAGCATATCCAGCAAGTGAGTACTTGAAGAGCTTACAAAAAAGATAGTCCTCGGGGACTCCATTGGCTTTGATAGCAGTCACTGGATCCTCAAATCGCTCCATATGATCCATAGGATGCTCATGTCGTAACCCATGGTAAGGTTTCTATGATACAAGTCCGAAGAAGGCGGGCTTGATTTCAAAATCATTCCTCTGAAAAGCTGGAGGGCAAATGGCAGATTTGTTGGCGTAGAACTGGTATGGACGGTTTTAGTCAGCCAGTGTTCTCTGAGCATCTTGGGCATTAGCTTCAGGTTGAGCTGTTGCAGCATCTGCTTCTGCTTCTGTATCATGGATTATGGTCTCTTGATCGTCTATCTTTTGACCTACTGCATTACGCAGATTACCGTCTTGGTCATGCAGGTTCCCATTCTCCTCCCTAGTCAGTATAATAGTCGCAACCATCTGAACTCGCCTGCTTCTATCGGTCGATGCAGGTAAGTTGTTGTTGATCGTTACTATGTGATCAGTGTCGGTCGATGCTCGAGTTCTGATGTCAGTCGATGCTGTCTGTAAAGAAGTGTCGGTCGACGCGGTGTTGGTAGTGTCGGTCGACGTGGTGTTGGTAGTGTCGATCGATGCTTGTCGTCTTTCTTTGCGGATTGTATGTTAGAGTTTATTGGGTCAGAGAATAGTAGTTCTTCTCATTTATTTCTCCTGATGTGTCTTTGCATGCACCTGAAAAACAGGGAAAAGAAAAATTTAGTAACTTGAATGTAGTAACAAACTTAGACTAAATCCTAGAAATTAAATCTAATGGCGATCAATGCTCCCCGGCAACGGCACCAAATTTGACATGCGTGTTTTTATTGCCCTAGCAGGGTATAAATATCCTAAACAATTAACTATCAATTTACCCTAGTCTTAACAAACAAATATTACTTTTGCCAAAAGAGATCCGGTGTAGTACTCAGGGATTGAATCCACAGAGAGCAATGGTACACAATAGGTTTTTTATTTCTAAAGATTAAGCTAGGTGAATATATATATTGGTGGCAAACAATCAGTTAAGGAAATATTCTTTATCAACAAGTAGAGATGCAATATGGAAATATGCTAATAATGAAAATATGGAAATAATGCAAATATGAAAATATTCTTTTCTCAAATAGTCAGCATCGGATCCTCTAAATGCTCTAAAAGCTCCAAGTATCTCCATTTATCTCCAAAATGTTCATGAACCTGTAAATACTCTAAAACATGTCCTAGACACTAATAATAGACCTAAATAGATCTTAGAACATGGCTTAAGGCTATATCACTCTACATATGTTATTTAGAGTGACTTCAAAAAAAAAAAAGACAACTATCTAACTCTAACGATGAACAAGAAAATATATACAAAAACTTATGGCTACTTTGCATCTATCTAACCCTTAAGACGAGTTCAACGCGTATGACTTGCAGCCTTGTCTCTCTGCAACTTCAATGGAAGGTACAAAACATTAATTTCCATCCAAGCCCAAAAGACCTATGATCATTCATCCATGGACATCATCTTAAACCCCATAAAGCTTCTTCCTTTATCAACAATCACTACTCTGTTCATCATCTTCTTCCTCTTTTTTTCTCCCGCCATGGCTGCTGATGAAGGCAACATAAGATGCCTACGAGGAATCCAGACCTCTCATCAACCCTCAGGGAGTTCTCAAATCATGGAACTCCGCAAACACAACTCTCGAGTTTCTCTGTAACTTCGTCGGTGTGTCTTGTTGGAACAATCAAGAGAACATAGTCATCAATCTCGAGCGTCGAGACATGGGTTTATTTTGTTGGATCCTGTACAGAATCGACCTTGGCTTTGCTCTTGTAACTAAAACGAATCAACACCAATATGGTTGGAAAGTCCACCTCCAAAATGGAGACAAACTTAATCTCACTATGAATCGAAAAGATTACTAGCTTCGCACTAGTTGTGTGTTCTATGATCTTGAGAGATATAATATTGTTGTGTCTAGCTAAGAGAGATTATCACTATATTTATACATGATCGTTCATGGTATTCCATGTTGGAATAGGAGAACTTATTGTAACGCCCCGACCATTCACGGTTAAAGGGCCTCCCACGCCCGCTCTCTCGGCCCGTCGGCCCCATCCCGTTACAACGGTCGGTGCGTAAATTTTCTAAGACTCAAAATCATTGTTTACTGACCCTGAAATCACCACATGACCTTTTCACGTGCTTTGACCTCACTCACACCGTATTGCGAATCACTTTCCAATAGGTCACCCATCCTTTCACTACTCCAGTATAAGCATGTTTAATCCTGCAGTTCTAAAAGGATGTGTGACGGTAAATGTAACGACCCAAATCTCGGTCCAGAAAATTCGGCCTAGTAAAGCCCAGTTAAATTGGTGAAAACCCTTGTTTTTATTTATTTAAAGAGATGTTGAGACACAGCAAACACGTTTTAGAAGAAGAGAAGGAAGACTGATCAAAACCTCGAATTTCGACACCGAATTTTGAGGTTATGTTCTACACTGACAGATATATGTTTATCAAAAAACGGATCATCATTTGGATATTTTCTCTAAGAGTTATGGTTGTTTCTTCGTGACTGTTCTCTGCAAATTGGATTCACGAACAGTCAAATTCATCAGCGTTTTCCCGTTGATCTAGGCTGAATCAGGAAACAAGGGAGATAGAATTGGAAATATATCGAAGTCAGCTTTCCAGATCATCTTCTCAATAATTAAACCGAGGTACGGTTGAAGAGTTATGAACGTTTTACTATCCGGTGTCTAAGTTGGCCGAATGTAAAATTCCTAGATTTAGTTTCGTTTTCCCGTTGATTTAGGTTGAATCGGGAAACGAGCGAGATATCATTGGAAAGATCTCGAAGTCAAATTTTTAGATCATCTTCCTGATCATTAATCATAGGTACGGTTGAAGAGTTATGAACATTTTACTATCGAGTGTCTAATTTGGCTGAATCTGAAATTCCTAGATTTAGTTTTTCTCCTTAGGAAACCCTAATTCTATTTTAGAAAAGTTTCTATTTTAGAAAGTTTCTATTTAAGGAAAGTTTCCATTTTGGGAAACTTTATTTTAGGAAACCTGTAATCTAAGCCTTTATATTGTGTTGCAGTGGACCGCTTCTTCTGTTGATTTTCTTCCATCGATCGTTTCAGAATCTGTGGCAAAGGCAAGGGCCTATTCCATAATCCATACTAAAATAGAATTCTTTCTATCGTAGTTTAGTTTCGAAAAATGTTCCTTCTGCTTGAATCGAGTCTTGCTTGATAGTTAGGATATTGGTTGTAAACCGGAAATTAGGGGTCTAGAGGATTCAACCGTTGATTGGAATGTTTGATGTTAAGTGATATTATATATATAAAATAGTTATGAATATAAGGACTATGTGAGAGATTGCGGGGGCCGGAGACGTCTGGGCTATCGACGCAGATGTGTGCGATTGCAGGGTGCAGAGACGTTTGCATATCGACGCATACTATGATTGCGGGGGTACAGAGACGGACTTCTGTACTATCGACGCAGAGTATGTATATCCTTATGAGGAGAATGCGGGGTGTATGGACTAGCCTTATGCTATCATTGCATTGTTTGTTTTTTTGTGATGCCTTAGGCATCGTGTGTGTTCATGTTAGAGTTGAACTTCCATAGTGGGAGTTCTATTTATTTAGTGAGAGGTTTGCGTGTCTAGCATCCCATACCTCACTGAGTGACTCCCCTGTTGCTCACCCCTCTTTGTTCCCCTTTCAGGTGAGATTGTCGATCAGGAGTGATCATTTCGGTTTGGTGCTTAGAGACGTTTTATTTCCTTTCCATTTCAGACTTATGGATTTATGCTTATCGTATTTCATACATTATTCTATTTATTCGATTTATGGTGTTGAGACGACTTTTGAAAAGTAATAAAGTGGAGACTCGTTTTAATCGATTTTCGATGATTTTTTTGAAACATGTCTGGACGATTTGAGAAGCTTTTAAATAGCATCTTGCTGTCACTATTTTCCTTGAATAGACGTTAGTATTCGGTTCCAGTTGAAGTTGACAGTTTTACTTTTCCGTTTCAGATGCCGCCACGCAGGAGAGTTGGTCGCCCCCTGGCAGCCAGAGCTGCTCGAGAGGATGGAGATGAGCATGTGCCGCCCCCAGTTCTGCAGCAAGCGGTTCCACTGATTGATCAGGATGCCTTGAGGCAGATGGTGCAGGATGCAGCTAGACAAGCTGCTCAGGAGGCTGTTCAGCAGGCTGCTCAGGTGGCAGCTAGGCAAGCTGCCCAGGCGGTCGCTCAGGAGGTTGCTCGCCAGTTAGCAGCCGCTCAGCAGGGACAGCATGGACCCCAGTTTCAGATGCAGGGTGGTCCTCAGATTCATGTGTAGGGTGGACCGCAGGTTCAGGTTCAGAAGGATCACCAGATTCCTGGCCACATGCCCCTATTCCGCAGGTTCCAGCTCAGCAGTTTCCTCAGGGTGTTCAGGTTCCACCGCCACCCACCGCCA